>PVJA010005134.1:0-80599 GCA_004027025.1 Myocastor coypus | reverse complement strand
TGCATATTGTTGTCTTCATAGTAGTTGCTCAGAGTACATGATGGAGACATGGTAACTTTTCTAAACACTATTGGTACAAGTCTTTCTTCTCACTGAACTAAGAGAAGGTAGTTGTATACATAGAGCGATACTCCATAATAGTAGTGGGTTACTGGCAAAACTGGCAATGTCAGAAGCTGTTGACTTCACCCTTTTATAGATCAGCATACTAATCTGGCTTTACTTTTTTGCCTCATGGTTAAGCTTTTCTGCTGGATGGCTAAGTCCAAGTTAAAGCAAGAACTATATAAGAAAACATATAGTTTTCTTATTTGACAAGGCCAGTCAAATCCCCTCAGGATAGACCTTGAAACCATGTACAGAGTTTTGTAAAACTTTTTTCAGTGTCAGCTCTCTGGAACTTGCTTGACCAGTTAGTTCTCTGTGAAAGCCTGACAGAATGTTTTCTCTCTAGGTGACTCTCCTTAGGCACACTATACATCATCAATCCCTTTCCTCTGTGGTCCCATAAATACACCTGGACAATTTGATAAGTACACACTGTCTCAGAATCAAAGGCAAAAATAGGTACTGCATTTAGGTCAGTGTGAAGGTCCTGGATTCAATCCTTTCAGAGAGAAAGAGAGAGAGAGAGAGAGAGAGAGAGAGAGAGAGAGAGAGAGAGAGAGAGAGCTATGCTGCAGAGTTTGCTCAGGATGTGCACCCTGTACCTCTCCTCCTCCAGCACCTCCCATACCTTGCTCACAGATTGGAATTCTGGTCTCTGGCATAGTTCCCCAAGGCTCTCTGCAAGAAGAGGACTCCAAGGGGATCCTGAAGAACAAGGAAGCTTTGGAAGAACAGAGAGGAAAAAGGCCTCATGGGACCAGTTGCATGAATGGACAGATGAGAATGTGGGAAGTATATTTTCATGCTGGGGATATGAGTAGCCTATGACACAAACCCCACTGAAAAGATTGGATCATAGATGCCTTAGATTTTAAAAATGAAAGTAAAAGCGTGAGCTCCAAATTCACCCAGGTAATTAGATTGTTCTGGGGTGAATTTTTCAACATGTTTTTTGTAGTGGTTGATACAATGTGTCAACTTGGCTGAATGACTCAGCAGCCCAGTTCCCTGTTGGTGGGAGCCCCACTCTGGGGTACAATTGGTTCTTCCCTGGAGTATCACCAGGGCCTGCCTAGGATATGACTGGATTTCTCCCTAGAACGGGATCAAGGGCCCGTCCTGGAGTATGATTGGTTCCACCCTAGGGCGCAATGAGTCCACGTCAGAATGACTGAGCACAAAAAGACTTTTTAAAGGGCTGAAGGAGGAGTCAACACTTCACTTCGTCGGAGAAGCTTCGGTCTTCGCATTCAGACTGGACTTCATCATCTGGCTTGCAGCGCAGACTCTTCGGCCTCCAGCTTAGATCTCTCGCCATCTGCCGCAGACTCTTCAGCCTCCATCTACAGACATTGCAGTCTTCCATTACCGACCTGTCAGCCGACAGAGACTTACACGGAGTGCTGCAGTGAAGTCCAGGCCTCGGGATTGAATTCTTCAGTCTGGAGCGTGAAGACGCCCTGTGCGCACTTCCTCATCTGACTCTGTGGCTATTGTAAGCTGATCTTACAATTTCTTATAGATTGTATGTTTGGTGTTAATATCCATTCCTCATATTATATCTATTCTGTTCTTCTAAGCAAAACCCTGACCAATACACTTTTCCACCATGGGACCCTTTTCTTCTGCTGTAGTCTTGATTATACCTTCAGGGTACAAAACAGATAAAAGCTAAGCTATTCCAATTACACACAGGTGAAGGTTCCAGAGACCCACCCTCAGAATTTCCTGAACGGTGTGTTGAAAATGCAGAGCCCCCCACCCCACTTCCCACACCTACTCATTCATATTCTCTGGAAATGGCACCCTAGAATACACATTTTTCTACCGTTCCAGGTGATTAGAAATCTATTGCAGTTTGATCACCTCAGTGCTGGAGCTGCAGAGGATGAAGTGTGGAGTCTGATGCCCACCCTGGTTTGCAGGAAAAACCACCCACTTAGCTTGACTGGCTGCCTTCCCGTCCTGCCTAGCTCCTCGATGTGTAATCTGGTTGTTCTATGTGTGTAAACATCATATGGCTGCTCCTTGTCTGAACCTGGGAACAGGGGAGCTAAGAGGAAGAGGAGTTATAAAAACCTGCCAACTCCAACGCTCCAATGCCACATCTAGGGCTTCCTTGGCACTGGAAACCCCAGCTCTGAAGCAAGTGTTTGTAAGCACCTTGGAAACCACACACCCACTCTCAACCATTAGTGTGAAAAGGGTTATTCATTTCCCAGCTGAGCTGCTGGAGTAACACAGCTCAGAAGGTTGAAATCGGAAAATCTTAAGTCAAGGAGCTTCAGAGTCCTGTCCCCTGCCAGGAGGGTTGGAAGCCCAAGCCCAGGCCCAGGCCCAGGTTGGGCTCTTGGCATACAGTGCGGTCTGGGAGCCAGTTTCCATAGCACCAAGTTCCAAGTCAACTTTTCCCCCTAAAAGGCACAGCTTCTGCTAGTTCAGTCTTGTCATTATTCCTGCTTGCCAGATGAGAGAGTGAGGGGAAGCGGCCCTGAGCAATTAAGTGTGTAGCCTAGGGTCACAGAGCAAGTCAGCACAGGCCCTCCGCAAGCACCAAGTCCTCCTGCCAGGTTCAGGCAGCAAGTGGGCAGTCTACCCTCGGGCTGCTGCTTCCGCGCACCTTCATCTCTCCTGGCTCGGCAGCCCGGGCTGGCTCTTCCTCTCCTCCCACACACCTCAGCCAACTTGTCACTGCCCTGATCTAAGCCTCCCCTGCCGCTCCAGCCCCGGGCCTTGGGGAATCAGGAGACACCTGCACAGGTAGGTGATGGCTGTCACAGAGTCAACCCAGAGAAGAGGAAGGAGAGCCCTGCGGCTCGGCTTTCACGCCAGCTCTCTGATCTCTGATTTGGGGGCCAGGACGAGAAGGTGAGGCAGAGCTATAGGCACAGTCCCGCTGGGGAGACGGAGACGCTGTTGTCCACATAAGTGGGGTGTGGCTGGATGGCTATGACTTTGAATTGGCTGTCGTCACCATCACCTACTTGCTTTACTTCTTTCTCTAGAGAATTGCTTGTTTGCCATATTAATCACGCGATTCTATTGAGTTGTCAGTCCTCCTTCTCAGCAGCACAGGTCGCATCCTCCAGGTCTAGCCAACAACTGCTTTTCATGCCTTTGGCCATAGTGATTGGTGTAAAGATGAGCATGAGATCATGGCTGGCTAATGAGAGCTCTTCCCTAGGATTTGTTATCAGTCTGAGTGTGATGGGCAGAAGCTACAGACGTAAGCCTTCCCTGACACCTAATAGTCTCTCTGCAGAAAGAAGGAATGAAGAGGCACACAGTGTGCATGTCAGAGGAGAGAGTCCCAGCCTCACCCTCTGAATCCCTTGATGAGATAGCAGGAGAAGATCCCAGTTACACGTGCAGATATAGTCACCTGCCTGAAAGAGGTCATTCAAAAGAGATTTTGTTACCTGCAACCAAATAGTCCTGTTAGAAACGGCAAGGCTATTATAGAGACAACTCTCAAACAGGAAGTATGATGTTTAAATCAGCACTGAACTCAGGATGTGGACAAAAAGGGAACCAGGCCAGAAGGACAGCAGGCAGCCAGCCTAGAAGAAATTGATTCTGGGCTCCATGTTTCCGTGATGGAATTTCATGGTTCTTGTGGTTTTATATAAGGCCAATTAGTTCTTCAAAGTCCTTTCTTGACACATGGAAGAGGAGGAGGAAGCAGGCAGGTCTATCCTGGGAACTGGCAATGGAAAGGATGGGAGGAATTACGGAGTGGGAGAGTCAGGGCGAACTGGAAAGAGTTTCCAACAATATGCATATGGATTGAAGACTCCTGGTCTAATGCGATATCTGATACATGAACTAGTACAAAATCCCCGATGCTTATTGTGTTGGGAGATTTACCATCACTAAAATAAAATACCTAATGAACTGACTTGCAAAGAAACAATGTTTCTTTGGGCTCAGTTTTAGAGGTTCTAATCCAACATGGTTTGGGGATTCTGGCAAGGCAACAAGTCATGGAGGGAGTGTGTGGAGGGGCAGAAGGGCTCATCTCATGATTGCAGAGAAGCACAAAGCAGAAACAAGACAGGAAGAGGAGAGCAGAGTCCCACAGTCCCCTTCCATTGTGCACCGCAACCATTAAGGGCTGTCTCACAAGGCCCCACTTCCAAGGGCTCCATCATTTCCCCCAGTACCACCCAGGGTTCTAAATCTTGAAACCATGGGTCTTTGGTTGGACATCACAACTGTGGCATCCAAGGTCAGCAGTGAGGACGCAATCACTAGACCCTGTCGTGAGCTCTCAGCTCTGGCATTTCCCCAGGTATCTGCAGTCCAGAACTCTGTTCTCAGGACCTTGTTTCTTTAAGTGCTCCTCTTCCTTTAAATTCCAGATCCCATCCTAACTCAGCCTCACAGTTCTCTCGCCACATCAGTGCCTCCTCATTTTCCTCATCCCAGTGCTACATTGTGACTACTACTTAAGATCATGAGCGAGACCTCCACAACATGCTTGCTCCATCCTAACTTCCTGCAGGAGCCCATCCCACCAGGCCACACTCTCCAGCAATGATCCCTCCAGCCCTGAGCTCCAAGTCAGGGACTCTTATGTACTTGAGCCACAGTCACAGCCTTTTCTAACCCGGCCAGTACAGGGGCAGACCCGCAGCTCCCTGCCAGCTCATCTACCAAACTTCAGAGGCAAATAATGACTTTCCTTCCTTCACACTGCACAGCGGGTCATCTAGGACTGTAGTACCTTCTTTATTAGCGTACAAGCATTCCTCCTGTGCTCTTTATTCCTCATTGTTACCTCCTTAAGGCCTTTATCATCTTGTACCTAGGCTTTCGCAATGGCCTCTTCTTTTTTCTATTCAAGTACTTTATTCAACAAACATTTACAAGGTACCTTTTATATACTGAACTCTGTATAGTCTCTGCACCCTCTAATCTATTCTACACACTAGCACCAAATTAATCTTCTCCAAGTACTGCTTTGATCACACCATTCTAGGGCTCTAAAGCCATCAATGGCTCCCCATTGCCTACTGACGATAGTGCTTACTCATCAGTCTAGTATTCAATGCCCTCTGTAATTTGCCCCCAATCTACCTTTCTGGCCCTGTCTCCTACTATTTCCTCTACCCAGACTTTACATTTCAACCAACCTGATCTATTTGCTTGTCCTTGAATAAGCATTGTACCTTTTCTACCGTCTGCGTGACGGTGTCCCTGCTGTATGGGTCCTTACCCTGCTTCAGAGTGAAACTCAAGCACTACCACCATCTTTTCTCAATGTCTTGCCAAACATGATTCTTGTGTCTTTAGGCTTCTGCCATCCCTTGTTTGGGGACGTTTGTGCTTTTCCCAGTGGAACAAGAACCAATTTTTAGAACACCCATTACAGGAGCTGAGGAGATAGCTCAGCAGGCTAAGCACCTGCATTGCAAGCCCAAGGACCCAGGTTTGATTGCTGCTCCCACATGCCATACCGTGTGCCATGCCATGTTCCATATGCACAGTGCCAACCACCAGAACTGGGCTTCGTGGTTGTCTTAGTTACTTTTTACTCATTGCTGGGACAAATGCCCAACACTCAAAATGAAGGAAGGAAAGGTTTATTTAGCTCACAGTTACTGGAGGTTTCAGTTCAAATTCAGCTGGCTCCAAGGCAGAGAGGCACATGGCAACAGAGCAGCAACAATGGCGACAGAGGCAATGGAATGACCAGGGGAGCAGAGAGCAACAGCGCTAGTCTGTCTGTCGGTCTGTCTTTAAATTACATCAGGCTCTCTGCCTTAGCCTATGTGCCTCAGGCCACACCTATAATTCCCAGTAGTACTTAGACTAATAATTTCATCAGTACTAAAACACATAATCCCAGTGATTCATGAGTCAAGTCTCAATCTATAGAAGTCCCCACCCCATGATTGCATGAGGCTTTGGGGGGACAACTAGACATAAACCATAACAGTGGTATACACTTGATTGTACACACAATGCTAAAAAGGCTGAGACAGAAGAATCCCTATGAGTTTGAACTGCATAGTGAGAATCTACCAAACACATAAACAGCTTAAAAAAACAAATCCTCATTTACAACAACTCTTACTTGGAGCCAGGTGTCATTATTCATGCCTGCAATCCCAGCATCCAAGAGGCTGAGGCAAAAAGATTAGAAATTCAAGGCCAGTGTGGGCTACATAACAGGTTCAGAGGCAGCCTGGACTACACAGTGAGATTTTGTCTCACAAAGCATAAATAAATAAATAAATAAATAAATAAATAAATAATCACACGCGCGCACACGCACACACACACACAGAGACACACACACACAGTAGACCTTCTCTGAAGCCACAGAATCATAAGGGTGCTTGTTTACAGTGCAAGCTCTGGGACTCTGTGCAGGGGATCTGCATGTTCAGTAGGTCTCCCTGTACCCTGGCTGATGGCCTCCGGCCTCCAGGGCCAACAGCAGCTATCCAGTGGGACTGAGAGTAGGAATCACCTCTTCTGTGACTTCTTAACCTTCAGCACACCTGAACACTCAAACTGGGAGGAAGCTCCTCCATCACCAAACCCCGTCTTGAACATCTTCCACCACACACAGGAAGTTAAAATTTGGCAGACTTTTATGGTCAGCAGGATGGGTGTACAGAGAACATTTATGTGTGGATGCGGGAAAGACTCTATGATGTTAAGTGAACCTACCGCAAGACTCACAGCGGAAACTTTTCTCTAGTCCTGGGACCACCGGAAGCTGTAGTTTTCAGAAGCATTTTAGATTTCTTTTTGTCTCCTGCATACAAACTTCGTAACTGGTCTCACTTCTCTCTCACATTGACCATCGACCACCTGTGAATGAAATCCTCTGCCAAATCTTACAGATTCTGTACCTCCTCCCCTGTTTACCTTGTTGCTTCTTTTTCAAATTTATTTTTAATTTACTTTCTTATGCCATATTGTTTGCATCTTTGCAATGCTTTGAAATCCTTTCTGTAAGAAGGCAGCAGGTTATAAATAAATAAATCTGGGAACCTCTAGGTGTGTAAACATTCTCTGATCGTTGTGTTTTACTCCGGAGCAGAAAAAATTAGTGCAGAAAATGAGTTTTCGGATCAGCAAGTCTGAAGGAAATCTGGGCCAGGAAGAACAGATGGAGCAAGTGAGGCTCTGAGGTCAGAGATGTAAAAATTAGGACTTGTAGAAAAAAACATGGATTCAGAAAGGATGATGAAGTTTTAGAACAGGAAGAGATGAGAGTGGTTTTAGAGTGTAGTCATAAAAGGCAGAAAGCAAGAAAAAGCTTTTAGAGCAAGAAGAAGTAGTTAAAACAGGGCGACTTTCAGGAAACTAACCTTGAGTTTCTGCATCCTTGGAAGGGAAGATCTGATTGCAGTTCTGAGTCTCATGCAGAGGGACCCTAGATGGGCTCAGATGTTATGTGGAAGAAAGAACTTAGAGTTGAGAGAGAAAAGACTCTACCTTCCCAATGGCCAAGGAAACCACCAAAATAAGACCAGCATTAAAGGTGGAAGCAATATATCAGTCCAGTACGTGAAATCAGGCCACATGAAACGAATATCATAGACTGCGTTACCTATAACTTACCTGAGGTGCATTGGTTTGTCAAAGCCCTTCGCAAACTGGGAAGTGTGAGTTAGTAAAGAAGAGACGGACATGGATGGCAGAAAACAGTGATAGGAGGAACTTTTGACGAGGAAAGGCGGGCAGTCAATGATGTAGACCGAGAAACAGTGAGGCCAATGGGCTACATCTTTTTATCACCAGGAAATGCTGAACCTCATCAGCATGGCACAAGTCAAGGCCACGGGGCCTCCAGGGGCCAAACAGTGGGCAGCAAAGAGCACACACAGCATCTCTGATGCTAGCTCAAGATCTCAGCTCCCACACATCATTACATACAAGCAAGGTGTTTATTGGACCGTTCTTCGGTTCTTCATTTAACACTTATTGAATATTTAATGATTTCTGAGCACTGCGCTAGGAATATAAAGCTAGAGTACTAACACACACACTTACTGTCCTTAATAAGCTCAAAGCCCAGGGAGAAAATCAATATGGAAATAAAATATTACAGTGTGTGTATGAGTATAATGCTAGAGTTCAAGCATTTGCAAATTGCTCACAGAGGGGATCACTAGAGGGAAGAAAGGAGCAACCGACTTTTGCCTCGAGCAGGTAGAGAAGAGGGGCCCATTTGGCCAAGATTTGGAAGGATCAGTGGGATCACTAAACATAGAACAAAGGGAACAGCATGGCCCTAAATAACAGGATATGTTTTTGCAGTTCTGAGAACTTCAGTGTAATTAGGACATAGCACGGAGTAAGACTGGAAAGGGATGCAGCCAAATGTTTGTGGCTCGACTTGAGACTTCTAAAGTCTTGGGCTGCATCCTTCAAGCAAACTAGTAATCTCTGTCCCATAAAAGAAAAATAACCCTTGCATTAAACACCATTGGATCCTGATGCAGGGTTCTGTCATTTTTTTCAGAGGGATCCACCCTCAGATTGCTGTCAGAGTTGCAAGTTTCTGAAGCTTTAGATCCTAGGAAGGAAAAAAAAAAAAAGAAAAAAGACTAATCAAGGCACAACATCACTGAAAAGCTAGCACTGAGTAAAGGAGAAGCTCTGAGGCGTGCCCCAGAGGCCTGGTTTTGGCCTTCTTGGGTGCTGGCATGGCTTGACGTGCTCTCCATTGGACGGTCCAATGTCCACTCTTGATCCTACAACCCAGTCACTTTGTACAACAGGAGAGAGCTCACATGCCTGCAAGAATGAAAGGCCATGCTTCTTCCTTCAAATAAAGTTGTTATTGCTCAAATGCATTATTAATGATCAGGGCTGCAATCATTTATAACACGGTCATCACAAAAGCAGCTGTTACCATTTACACATAGCTCTCTGTGAGTATGTTATTAAGGTAATATTTTACCATGCATGCAGCTTGCTCAGGGGCTGCATGCCTAATGCTTGGCTCGAACAGGTCCCCCACTCCCTTCTTAGAAATAATCACTCCTTGCCTTTCTTTACAGAGATGCCAAATGCCAGGGTAAAAAAGCAGAAAAGGGAGCGGAAAACAAGGAGGGGTGAAAAGCGGAAGCAGAAGCACAAGCCGTATTTCCTCCCATCCCTTTTTCTCCCTCGCCTTTTTTCCTGTTGAATGAAAAATAAAAATGCAGAAAGCCTCAGGAGCCTCATAACTTTCCAAGTTTTATTTAAAAATAAACCGGCTGCATGGCTGTCACCACTTCTATGCATAGAACACAAGCCCCAATCCCATTGCCCAATATTTATATAGAAGAAGGTAAGTGCTCTAAAGAGAAAATATAAATCAGATAGATCTTACAAAAGGTGTAGGGAATTCACCACAAAAGAAGGCTTGGAAACCAGCGTAGTTCTTTGAGGACCCCATTAGCCAGCAGATCCAATGTGGGATACAGAGGGGCACATAGAATATGTGTGGGCAGTTTGTTTTGGTGACTTCTGAGCTTTGGATCTGTCTGATAGAGAAACTAACAAATTAGTGGTGCAAAGGGCAGAGACACACAGGGCTTTGCTGCATTTTACATACTTTGTGACCATCTATAGAATGCATGAAGGACAAAATTATAACCCAGCAGCAGGAATCAGACCTGCACTCTCCACTCCCCAGCTGGACCGAGCTCCTGGGTTTTCTTACACCAAAGGATGGTCTTGGAAATCACTATTGGGGGTGCTAGAAGCCCTCACAGGAATCAGCTCTTCCATACTCTAGAAAGGGCTCAAGATAGCAGGAAAGATGCTACAGGGGTCCTTGAGCCTAGGGGCAAAACAAGAGCTAGAAATGCTAGAGTCAGTGAGAGCCTTTCACTTGGCAACTCAGCGGGGAAGTTTGGGCACTGCAGGAACATCTGAAGACCATCCTGGTGATTGAGGACATAGTGGAAAAGTAGCCCACTCAACAAGCAGTTGTGTGCAGTGGCTTCAGGGGCTAGCACTATTCTAAGCACTTGCAGAAAGCCAAATGCATTGTTCAGGAGCTTCATCTGAGCTGAGAGGTCATGGCAAGTTGATGCAACACAACTCTGCAACACATCAGCTGGAGACTGGTTGAAGGGCAAAGGGGTCAGGAAGAATGATATTTCCAAAGTAGAGGAATACCCACAAATGCTGAGGCAAGTGTAGTGTGGCAAGCGGAAGAGGGCCAACCAAGGGATGACCAAACACTGCAGCCCAGGAAGTGAAGGGAGATTGATATAAGAAGAGGTCCAGGACATAGGGTCAGATCATACAGGGTCATGGAAGGCATTTGGTTCTTCACCTTAGGGAACGAAGGAAAACTAGGGCAGAGTTTAGAAAGGTATCATGGGTAAATGTGAGGTATGAAAAAGTCCTCTGCAGTGGAGAGGGACCATCATGTGTGGTGAGTCAGGTAGCTATGATCAGCAAAACCCAATGGCATTTCAGCCTATGATGTCCTATGAGTGACACTGAAGAAGAAAGCCAAAAGTTCTTGGGGGGGAAAATCAGGAGGGTCTTGGTAATCAATAGGAATCAACAGGCACAGAGAGGGAACTCTCCAAATTTCCAGCTTACGCGAAAGAAAGAACAGCTCTTCTATACACAGAGAAAAGGAACAAAGGAAGGGACCAAGACTGAGAGTGACCCAATGAGTCCAGTTCTGCAAATGTTGAGTTGGAGGCAGCTTGGAGGCACCAAGCTGGAGGTTCCAGGTGTGGAACTAAAAACGCAGCTGAGAACACACAGGAGAGGTCTCCGCCAAAGGGAAAGGAGGGAGCCATGGCTAGTTGGGTGATATTTAAGTCGATCATGCAGAGCTCACCTTTGCACAGAATGTTGAATAACAAAAAACAAAGACTCGGGTTTGAGGAATTCCAGGGTGCAATGTCAGGCAGCAGAAGAGGCCCAGCCTGCAAAGAGGCTGAGAAGGGGCTCCCAGGCCCAGAAAGTACAGTATCCCAGTTAGTGGAGAGAAGTGTCTTATCTTGAAACACTGATCAAGAGGACGAAATGCTGCTGAGCAGCTGTCTTAGTTACTTTTTACTCGTTGCTGGGACAAATACCAGACACTCAAGATGAAGGAAGAAAAGGTTTATTTAACTCACAGTTACTGGAGGTTTCAGTCCATATTCAGCTAGCCCAAGGCTGCAAGGAACAGAGCAGAGAGAATCCAGTTCATGGCAGTGGAACAGCAATAAAATGGTGGCAGAAGCAACCAATCAATCAGGGCAGCAGAGCAGCAGCAACAGCTCAAGTCTGTCTCTCTGTCTCTCTTTATATTACATTTAGGCTCTCTGCCTTAGCCTCCACCTTAGGCTACACCCATAATCTCATCAATACTGAAACCCATAGTCCCAGGGATCATGGATCAAGTGTCAAACTCTAGAAGTCCCCGCCCAATGACAACAGGAGGCTTTGGGGGGACAACTAGACATAAACCATAACAGCAGTCAAAGGTAATGAGGACAGAAAATGCTCGTAAGATACAAACCATGAGATTAACCAGGGACCCAAGTGACTGTCATATCCACTATGGTGTCAAAGGGGCTAGCAAAAGGGCCTCAACATGGCGATGGGCACATCAACGGATGCCACTAATGTCAAATTCTTTCCTTAAAATCTGTAAGTCTAATATTCTTGTATTCTGTTGAATAAAAAGGAGATGGAGGTTAATGTTTTACCAGAAGAGTTTAAGATTAAACCAGAGAATTGTCCAAAGGAAGACCTATAAAATCCACATAAAGGCTATTCAAGATGAGAGAACTCTGGCTAAAGTCAGGGTCAAGACAGATTTCTGTGTGCCTGGCATAGGTTTGATGCAGTCCTCCCTTGGGACAACAGGTGGGTCCCAATCCATAGAGTGGGGCATTTGTGCTCTAAGCAGCCCGCACCCTTCTCCTGCTGCTCTGTGGAGGTGACAGCTGCCCTTTGAAAGAAAGACTCATCGTTTCAATATGCTAGGCAGTCCAGATTAAGGTGAACAGAGCTGGCCAGCAGAAAGTACCAAGAGGACAAACACCAAAAAATACTCCTGAGGGGCCAGCCGAGTGGCCGGGATTGTGATGTAATGCCCAGCCTTGGGTCAGTAATGGGGAGGTATCAGTCTTCCCTTCAGACCTCAGCTCCATTATTTTTGCCGGAAATGTGAGAACAGCTCTCACTAATAACGTGTGGAATCACTTCCAACTATTTGCCTTTCAAGTCAGCCTCCTCAGGTCGGGTGACATATCTCGTTTAACA
This sequence comes from Myocastor coypus, assembly GCA_004027025.1. Lineage (NCBI taxonomy): Eukaryota > Metazoa > Chordata > Mammalia > Rodentia > Myocastoridae > Myocastor > Myocastor coypus. The sequence continues at coordinate 68,257 of PVJA010005134.1, read as the reverse complement.
GGGGTGCCATTAGAGGGAAGATTTAACGTGCGGGCTAAAAGCATGTGTAGCGGGAGCTGTGGGTGGGTTCCTTTTTAAGCTTCTGTGGCTGGTAACTTGCATCTCTTCCCCCCATGCATTTGGGTCTTATTATCGAAGCCTTTTTCTTTTCAGAGGAGTTGGTCATTAACTCTCCCCTACCCAGTGCATTCCCTGGCATGGGCAGGGCAGGGTTGAGAGCCAAATTAGAAATTCCTCCTGTGCCAACCAGAGATTTCATCGGTTATTGCAGGCATCTCGCTATCTTCATGCACTGCTTGGGTGACCTAGTATCTCCTTACACCACGGATGTCTTGCCTTACAAACACAGCCTCAAATTTACCAACCTATGGGATTTATATATCCACCAACGGTATGCACCCAGCATCTTTCCAGGCCTTGGTAGAGCCAGCAGCAGGGTGGAGGAAGAGCACTGAAGCTCTAGAACAGGAAATTGCTGTTTTATTGAAAGTTATTCTTTTGATTGAGACAAATATTTTCCCCAAAGGGTAGGACTGTTTAAAGTCCTTCTTGAGCCTCCAAACTTGCCCTGGAGTAAACTTCCAAAGCTTTCTGAGCCTCAGGTTCTTCATCTGAGGGATGCAGGGGGCGGGGTTTGAGAACATGGGGGCGTTGGCAGACACACAAGTACAAAGCTATAGTTGGCATCACTGAGTTTCGGCTTTGCACTCGGTGAGAATGTGTGAGTACGCATCCATGACACCTTTTTTGGCTATGAATTATAAGTGATACTAACCCCAGTCAAAGTGCCTAGATAAGGAACGTGTTAGATCGTCTAATCAGCAGGCCCAGCGGAAGGTCAGGGATTAGACACCCAAAGGGCAGCTCAGAAAGCTGCCCTCCCAGGACTATTTCTTTCTCACTGTCTTAGCTTGGTTTTCTATGTTCTGGCTCTGTCCAGAAACCAAGAGCAGCAGGTGGGAGTGGGAAAGGGCTGGCCATGAGGCGACTGTCTCGGTAGGGTAAGACTGCAGCTGGATGAGTAACCAGAAAAGATAAGAGTCCCAGCAGCATGAATAGGACTGCTTCTGTAATAATTAAGGGGAGGGAGGGTGTTTGCTTCAGAGCATTGTGATCTGGAATCCTGGTGCAGCATCCCCTTACTGGTAAGAGGGAGAAGCAAGTGCCCTTCTTGCCCAGTTAAGGCAGGCCAAGGTGTGGGTGGGGCTTAGACTGTGGGAAAAGACCTCTGAGACTGCACCCTGTTGGGCTGGGAAAGACGAAGCTGACAGCTGGGCCAAGTAAGCCAGATTTTCTGGAAGTTTCTCAGACTGAGGGTATCTAGGGCCCCAGGCTGAGCCAAAGCAGGCCTCTTCTGACCTCACGGATCTCCAGCCAATAACCAGCAAGAATAGGAGACTCTGGAAGCTGCCTCAGCTTTGTACAGAGCTCAGCAAACAAAACTGAGTTTTTCAGGGTTAATCCACAGCCTCAGGAGGAGGCGGTGGGCCTCTTCTGAAGGGCAGACCCAGCAAGTAGGCTGAGACTAAAGGAAGGCACGAGGCTGCTGGCCTGAGATTAGCTTGCCAGCTGCTCCAAAGAGCAGCCCTTCAATTGCCTCGATTGTCTGAGCCCTCAAAAGCACTGGCTGCCTCCCACTAGCCCGGCTAATGGGGCTAAGCTGGCCTAGCCGTGACCTCTGTCTACTGGGCTGCTGCTCTGCTGCTCTGAATCTCCCTTCCCCAGCAACTGGGGAGCCAAGGCTCCTGCCTGCTTGATACGCACCGTGCCCTCGCACGTTTTCACAGCTCCTGCTCTGCACATGCACCGCATGCCCTCCCGTCTCCGGGCAGCGCCCCCTAGAACGCACAGTCCGAGGTTCAGCTGGTTTGTGACCTGGACTGCAGCTACCTCACACAGCAGGCGTGTCCTGAGGCAGGTGGCCAGCAGAAGCGATTGTCAAGAGGGGAGAGAGCCCTAAGTTCAGACCCTGCCTTTTCTGGGCCTGGAGCAGGTGGTAGATGAGACTTGTACGGTGCCCTCCACCTAGGAGAGCACATCCACGCTACACACACACAGAGAGAGAGAGAGAGAGAGAGAGAGAGAGAGAGAGAGAGAGAGAGCCAAACCCCAGGGGTGGAAACTGAGACTGAAATGCGAGGTTGCTAAAGAGCAGGGCGCGGCCCTGGGTTCTTTGGGTTATGAATTTCTAAGAAAGGAAAGGGGTTTCCGTTGCCAAGCAGCGCCGTCTCCCACCCCTTCCCACTCCATTCCCTCCAGCCCTTCCCTCCTTTCCCTCCAGGCCTCCGTGGGACGACCCAGCAAATCTCCACAAGACCTGCTAAGCTCAGAAAGGGTGGTGTGGACACGGTCTAACTGCGGGGGGCGCAGGCGTGGGCTCCGAGGAGGGCAGACCCAGAGGCCTAGGAGGGAGCCCGCTATCTCCGTGGACCTCGGCGAGGGAGGGAGCGTAGCGGGAGAAAAGCAGGCGACAGGGAGCGAGAGCGGGAAGACAGTGACTTTTCCCTTCCTCTGCTGTGCTCCTAACTCGAGGGGCGGCGGCTTAGCTCTCACCGGTTCCTGCCCTGCAACCAGTTCCCGGGCCCCTCTCAGCCTGACACTGATTGCCCTCCGATGGGGGCGCTCCTGCCACCTTGGCCAGCCAACGCGCTGCTCCAGTAATGAGCACTCTGCGGAGCACAGCGGCTGCCGCCACTCCTGGGAACTACGCTGGAAGGAAGGAGGGACAGGGAGGCCACCGCAGCTTCCCTCTTGGTCTGCGCCCCTCTGCCCCAAAGCTACTCTCTTCAGCATAGAAAGGGCTGGCTGCTGCAAAGAGGCAGAAGGGGGCGCGTGAGGTGGGGGCCTAGAAAAAGGGACAAGGAGAGGACCTTTGTGGCATCCTCCCAGAATGGGCAGGGGCCCAGCTCCAGCCCTCCACTGAGGTATCCGATTCCCAGAATGGAAGGCCCAGCTGCCCGCCCTGTACGGGTCCATCGAAACCCCAAGCCACAGGCAAGCCTGCCCCCAGCTCCTCTCCATGACTCAGGGCACGGCCCTGAGAACTGTCCTGCAGATTTGAAGAGGTCACTTCCTTGGTGTTTAGAGCTCCCTGCAGGGGGAGCTGGGGATGTTGGGCCCCAAGGTGCTTAGCTACCCACCGAGGACAACAGTGGCCAAGTGCATTCCGGGACTGTGTAGATCACAGCTTCTAAGCCAATGAGCTGTCAATACCGGCCTCAGCTGCTTTGAGGAAATGAATGTCTTGGGAATAACCATGAACCGGGTCTTCCTTGCCCTTCAGGAAGGATGAGGGGCGCCCCTCTCTAACTTATGCCTGAGATGAGTGCATTCTCCACCCCTACGCCCACAGCCAGGGCACCACCCCAGGTCTGCCCGGTAGCTCCAGGCCACACTGATGCCCCTCTCCACCCAAACCGTGCCTCGCACAGGCTGCCTGCAGTCCCACACTCGCTTCGCTCTCCAGTAGTTTCCGATGCCTACATTTGACTCCCTTTCTGAAGGTCAGCACAAGCCGTAACCACACTACGGCTTTTCTTGTTTTGATTCTCAGAGGTGATCACGGGTTGGCATAGCATGAGTGCTCAGTACACACTCCTGAACTTGGCTAAGGGAGGCAAGGGCCTGCAGGGGTCCACCTGACCAGGACAGAAGGTGACCTTATTCTTCTTTGCCCCACCTGGGGGGAATCCAAGGCTCCACATCCTGGGGGTGGGGCTCCAGATCCGAGCGCAGCTCTCCCCCTGCCTCCCTGTCTCCAGCCCCTTGGCTTTCTAGATACCTGTGGGTTTGAAGAGGCAAAGCGTGTGGCTCTTACCAAGATCAATTTGCAGTCACCAGGATGGAACTTCACCCTATGCTGCGTTCATAAATTAATCTCCTGGGATTAGATTCTGTGTTTTAGTAACACTCCTGAGGCATTGTATTTACACATTAATAATAAAAGAAAAAAGTGAGACAGGTTCTGACAACTTTCAATAACATTCAGAAATAAAGTGTGAGGCGCAGAAGTGTCCAAAGTTAATTAAGACCATTTGGTGCTGTCGGGGTGGGGGTGGCGCCTGCCATTTTCCGACAGGTGTTATTTCTGAAACTCAATTTCTCTGTCCATAATGTACCTGATGCCTGCAGAAAAGGAGACGCTGAAATGAACTGAACTAGCAGCATGAAATCGAACTTATGTTTTGTGTTGCCGAGCCCATGGAGGCATTGCCAGGATTTGTGGAGGGTTCCTGGGAAGAAAGAGCCCTTTAGCCAACTGTGTGATTAGACTGTTCACATCTGCTCCTCCTAAGTGGGATTCTGGAGGAAACCAGGGGGCCCTTGTTCCCTGGGGATGGGCTGGGCTGGCACCCCACCTTTCTATGAGTAGCTATAAAAGATTCCTAGACACTTGCCTGACGAGCTCTTTATCCTGCAATGGGGGGCACAGCTAAAGAACCAAAACAGCAGGTCCTGAAGCAGCAGACCCCAAAAGGGGGTTGAGAGACACTGGGCTGCTCTGCCTACTCACGTGTGTCATTCGCTTGTACAAATTTTGTATGTCAAGCTTGCCAGTACTTTGATTTTTTTTTTAATTTTCTTCATTCTCATTTTAACTTTCCTCCATTTTAGAGTAGTTCCTTTAAAGTACCAAGAGTTTCTCTAGGGAATTAGAAGAGAAGGACAAAGGAATTATCTTAGTTTCTTCCTTGAGCCCACATGGACCACTGAGTGTTGGACATGGCAGGGATAAAGCGAGAACTTCAAAAGGAATGTTTTCGGGGTTCAAGCATAGACCCTCCTGACTGTCTTCTCCGAGAGCCTTTCTTCACATTCCCCAGGGTGCTATGCATTTGGTTTATTTAAGGGACAAATGAATCCCTTCCCAACCCATGGGCTTTCACTTGATTTTTATATGGAGAGTAAAGAGATGAAGCCCGGCAGCACCAAACTCTTGAGCTGCATCTCCAATTGTGTGCAATCCCAGCACATCCCAGGCAGTCCTTGCCTGAATCTGTTTAAAAGAAAAAGTCACGCGAGTAAAGTAGAAATGGAGTTTGGAAAGAGAGCAACTATCTGTGCTCCCGTCACAGCCTGAGGTTTCCATCTTGGTTAAGATTTTCACTCAATGGCCCTAGATCTTTTTCTTCCTTATACTTCTTTTCCTGGCTCCAACAGAGGAATTCCAAGTATTAGGAGGCTTTCATCTCTTTTTTTGAAGGATGGGGACAAATGCATCCCATAAGAAAATGAGCCAGATAGGTCAGCCCACCAATCATGTCACCTCAAGTAGGAAACGCCCAACTAGACTGGCTCAGCATAGCTCTGGGAATGGGAGGCCCATTGAGGGATGCTTGTAGCCCAAATGGTATAACAGGGAAAGGAAGAAGAAAGGACTGCTTCAGCTTCCCAGGAACAGCTCTGGTCTTGACCTTCACCTGGATCTTGTCTCCTGGCTTTCAGCATACTCTTTAGCTTTACAGAACAGATCCTGCAGCTTCTGACACAGAACTTCAGTCTTTCATCACAGATCCTTTGGCCTCCTGGTACAGACTCACACCAACACCACAGTGATCTCCAGGCCTTGGACTGGATCCTTTGCATCTTTAGTGCTTTGACAGACCCTTCTATACCTGACTATGGGTGGCCATCCTAAGCCAACTTAGTAAATTCTCATAGATTCATTTATTCTGTATTAAATCTGTTCTTTCTAGCATGCACTGACTGATAGACCAGGTGCATTCACTGCATCACTGATCCCAGCCTTTAAACGAGGAAACAAAGTCTAGGGAAATATAGCACAGTGTTAGGATTTAGAGACACCCTGCCCCATGCCTCCTCCTGTGTTTGGAAGATGACTGGATTACAGAGGCCCTTTAGCTGACTTGCTGTTAGGAAGCAGGGTTTCTGGAAGAGGCAGGCAACTGTAACTGTGCTCTGGAAGGACTCATTTCCCTTCACAGCCCCTCTCTTGACTCTCTGCTTTCTGGATGCCATGAAATACGTCTAACATGCTGTTCTGCCTGAGAGCTACCCAAATGCTGACTACAACCTCTGAAAACTATGAGCCAAAAAAACCTCTCCACCTTTAAATTGCAGATGTCAAATATTTTGACCCAGTGATGAGACTGACTGTGACATAAGGGCAAAAACCCTCCTAGAGCAACTCATTTAGTCCCTGAGTGCCACTGACATCAATCCCGCTCCTATGTCTTATGGTTATCACAGTCACACACCTGTCCGCTCTAAGTCAAAGAAAAGCAATCTGGGCTTTTCAGTCAGAAATGAGACGTAGAGATGTTGCTGTTCATTTGCTAGAGGAAGGATAAAAGTTCAGGAAATGCAAGGTTGGGTCACAAGTGAGTCAGGAGGTAAAGTCAGGACGAATAAACAGAAAGGTTGGTGACAAGAATTTAGGGAGGAGAGAGAGAGAAAGCACAACTATGCTAAGACGTAAGGAAACCAAGAGACAGAGGTCATTGTGTTCCCCAAAGACTCGCAGCAAAGGCACATGACTGTGGCCTGGGTCTGCTCTCGTTTTCATTACGGTTTTAACCACCCCCTCAGTGGTCTTTGGACGCCATGACACTTCCTTTAAAAACCCATGCCATGGCTCCTGCCAATCACCACCTCCTCTAATCCCAGAAGCTTAGGAGACCAGAGCCTGGCCCTGTCGGCTCTCACTGGCCTGATCTCTCCCTGTAGAGTAGACTTCACTTTTTTGTTATTCTTTTCTATTGTCATTGCTTAAGAGAATAAGAAATAATAACAAAATAAAAAATTAGAAACAAGACAGAATTTCACTAAACAAGCTGGTAAGAATCCAACGAGTATTGTTATATTACATATTGTTGTGTGTGAATTAGTTGTTTAGGTTACAAGATCTGAGCATACAAAAAATCGGTCCAATTTTTTTTTAAATTTAGGCATTAACTGTTCCTTTTGGTGGACCAGTAGAAACCAGCAGTACAACTATCCAAGCCATATATATTTTTACATATATATTTTCCCTGCTTTTGCTTTTAATCAGTCTTTTCTTGTCATGCACTCTTTCTGAGTGCCCAGCATGGGTTTTTCTTCAGGATACCATGGACCTAAGGATACTCCCTGGAGACCTTCCTCTTGGTGACACCGAGGAATCTCATCAGCTGAGTAATACTAGCAATACCCATCTGTCTGCCCCATGAGCTTGTCTGAGGCACATGTGACCAAAGAACTCGGTTTCCAGTCAAGGGCAGTGTATTAGGCTACTCGCCACAGCTGGGGTGAAATGCCTGACAGCCTTAAGGAGGAGATGTTAATTATAGCTCATGGTTTCACAGGTTTGCGTCCATGGTCAGCCATTCCAAGGCAGAAGCCTCAAGGTAGAGAGGCAGGATGAAGAGAAGCTGCTCAGGGCACAGCAGCTAAGCAGTAGAGAGCAGGCAGAGCCAGAGAGGAAGGCACCCGGGGCACACCCCATCCCTCCCTTCCTCCACCTAGGACACAGCTCCTCCTGGCCCGCTTAGCTATGAACTCATCAATGGGTCAACCCCATTGATGAGATCAGTGAGTGCACAACCTGGTCACCTCTTCAGGAGACTTTTTAAAAAGAGACTGATTGGCTAATTGATTGATTGATTGATTGATTGATTGGGTACTTTTGATTCAGTCCAGTTAACAATCAAGAACAACTTGCTCACTGGGCACAATGAACACCTTGCTTCCTGGAATTAGCCAAGTTGTAAGTGAGAGGGCACACCTGGACGTTAGACCAGCTGAATTCATATACAGTAGCAAAGCTGTGAGTGGGCAGCTGAGATCATACTAAGTAGCTCAATCCAAGCAGGGTGGCAACCCCTATAATCCCAGTGACTTGAGAGGCTGAGACAAGAGAACTGTAAGTCCGAGTCTCTCTTCAGAAACTTAGTGAAGCCCTGGCTCAAAATAAATATAAAAGGTCTGGGAATAATGCAGCTCCATGCAAAGGTCCTGGGTTCAGTACTCAGGGCAAAAAAAAAGAAACAAGTAATTCATTCATTCACATTTAACAACTCATAAATATGGCTACTCTGTAGTCCACTATGGAAAGAGGCTTCTGAAAAGATGAGAGGCAGCACTGCAAATCCAATGCGTTTATTTTTAAAAATGGATACAATTTCCACCACCATTTAGCTCCTGAGAGAGGAATACAGATGTCATGACCACATCTGCCGTGACTTCATCTGCTTGTTGGGTAGCAGAAATATTGAGAGTGAAGGACTCTATTTGGAAGCTATCACGGGCCTATGAGCTACTGTTAGGTCGGGCCCAAGATGCTATGAGCAGGCTCACGCTCTGCCCTGAGCCTCTGCCCCAGCACGCCCAGCCCCAGCAGCTGCTACGCTCATTTCGTAGGCATCAGAATAATCATCTTTGTTCCACCCTTCATCTCCAGCTCTCCTTCCCAAGCAAACCTGCGAGATTTCCAAGAAGGAAACAAGGAACACTCTGAACTCCAGAGTCCAGCATTCAGAAGATTTTCAGGCCATTTATCTAAGTCAGTTCTTGAGAACTTGTACATCTTCTCATCATTTTCAGTATGATGTAGATATTAAGTATGAGGTTCTGCAGTAGACAATCTGAATTGGATTGTTGTTTCCTTGGGCAAGTTATTTAACCTCTCAGCTGCGTGTCAGTTTCCTTATCTGTAAAGTCTGGTTAATAACAACTGACCTCCCAGAGGTATTGTGAGGTTATTGTGAGGATCAAATTAGTTGATTCATTAAAAGTGTTTAGAAGTGTTCGACATTATTATTAACAGTAATAAGCTTAGCTTAAATCCTGCTTGCTAATAAGGGACTGAACCGAATGCTCAAGATTTCGCTTCTTGGTCTTCTCTGAACTAGGTGACCTCAACTTTGTTCTTTACTTCTGTAAAATTTATCCCACCCTGGGAGAACCACCATGTGCACACACACCCACACATCACACACGCACTCACGCACACATACAACTTTGCTCCTCCACACAGAATTGCTGGGGCTACCAGAGCACCTAAGAGTTGACCCAAAAGGAGAAAATTCTTATCATTGCAGGGTTTTATTTTGTCTGATTGCTGTGAACTCCTCTTCTCTCCATGCTTGCCCACCTGAGTACTGAAGCCTTCAAGCCGGATCCACACCCACTTTTGATTCTGTCTTCATCAAGCTCAATCATTCACGTGGGGCCCAAGCCCCTCTGTGTAGACACCTGTGAGTGGACTTGCTTACTTAAACTGAGTACCAGCAAGCCCCTGGCTAAACCTCACGAAACTCTCAGAGGCCAACTAGGATTACCCTTTCTCACCACAAGTCTTTTGTCTTCCTAGTTGGCAAGGCTGGGCTCTGTCCAGTCCCAGACTTGCCCTCTACCCCTCTTCTGCACTATTGCCATTCTTTGAGCCCCTACTTGTTTTAGAAGCTTCCCATCTTGGCCCATTCTTCCAAGTAAATTAAACCCCACCTTAATACCTAATAGTCATCTGGCTAGGACCACATCTGAAATGTCCAAAGTTCCACCACTACTTTCACTGAGAGAAGAAATGTGTTGCCACTTTCCTCACTGTGACTGTCACCATCCCATCCCTGGAGTCTCCTGTCATGAGCTGAATCTTCCTCAGATAGGCAAGGACCACAGGACAGTAGTGCCTGAGAGGCAGCCTTAGCACTTAGGCTTCTTCACCAAACCTTCTCCTGCCTGTGTTAACTTCCCTCTCACTACTGACCCATAGATTATGTGACTCCATGCCCCCTGGGGCTGAGCTCTGAGGCTGTACCAACTGAAAGCCATGAAGTTTGAGTTCACCACTCGCTCCACATTTCCAGTAGGATGCTTGCAGGACACTTCAGACTCGGGATGCATGATGAACCTCACTATCTTTGTGCAAATCCATATTCCTTCCTCCCTGACACTCCTCTTATGGGTTTTCCACACCGCAACCAGTGCCCTCGTTTCATAATTCAAATCTGCAAATCTATTCTTCACATGCACGCACACTTAGATCCTTCATTTGCTTCTTGTTTCTCTTAAGATAAAGGCCTAAGCCCTTAACAGCAGCCTCCAGTCCTAAGGGTCCAGCCCTGGCTGCTTTCTAGACCGCTCAGCCTCTGCTTCTCTGCATTGCTACCCTCGATCTACTGTGTCCAGTTAGGAATTAAAACACTTTGGACGGAACCTGGGAAGAGTGCCCCTTCTGTGGAGTCCAGAGGGAAAGACACCCCACCTTTCCCTCTAAACTGCTGCAGAGCATCATGGGTCCCAGATTCGCTAGGGGAGCAAGGCTGGGTTTCAGCTCCTATTCGCACTTCTGCAGCCCTACTCTGCACCTCTGTCCCCAGCAGTCTGTGCTGCAACCACGCAGTCACTCTCTTTCCTTGTGGGTCTTCCAAAGCACACCGTGCTCCCTCTGTTGCTTGTGTTTTTGCATACTATTTGCTCCAGCCCTCACTTTTTATCCAATAACTTCCTCCTCAATCCCTGCATTCTGGCATAACCTCATCTCAAAAATGCCTTTCTGATCTTCCCATGTGTCCAGCTAGCTTAGGTTCCTGTTATGTGCTCTTATCAAACAGTACCAGTGTTCCCACTTCTGCTCTTTCTTTGGTCTTGCTTTGAAACCTACACTCATATGTGTAACTGATATGTTGCTCCTTCATTTTATTCTGAGTTCCATTACAGCAGAAGAAACCAGTCTCTCTGTCTCTCTGCCTCTCTCTCTCTCTCTCTCCCTTTCCTCCCTCCTCTCTCTCATCTCTCCTTCTTCTTCTCCCTCTCTTTCTCCCCCCTCTCTCCTCTCCCCTCTCTTTCCCTCCCTTTCCTTTTCCCTCTCTCCATCTCTCTCCTTACCTCTTATTCCCTCTCCCTTTCTCACACTCTCCATTCTAACTCCAAAACTTAACACCAGTTTAAGCACATAATAGTCTAATAGTTGATCACTGACTATCTCCCAAGACAGAGGATAGCTCTGGACTTTATTTTATTTATTTACTTATTTATTTTTATTAATTTTAATGAAAAGAACTAGCAATGAGACAGTTTCACAACAGGTTAGTAGGACAGTTCCAATAATACTACATTGTATATTGTCTTCATAGTATTTGTTCAGAGCACAAGACGCAGAAGTTCTGGACTTTATAATGGGAAACAACTTAAGCTTCCCAGAGGCATGATTAAGCAAGTCAAAGAAGAAAATATTCTGTTCCACTTAATTATGCACTTTTATTTAAAAATAGAAGTCTCTATTAAAACAACAAAGCATAAATATTAAAGAATGTACTTAAATAACTTGTGTAATTTACTGCAAGCTTTAAAGATGCATAAACACTGAAATGGAATTCAATGCCTTTTTAAATCATTTCCCCCCATTATCTCTGTCTAATGTTGCTCCTTAACCCAGGTGAGAGGAGCAACAATTCATTCTGATTTTCCTAACTTTGTCTCAAAGCCTTCTGGGCTTGTCCACCACTGCAGCATGTGTCTGGCCTCCCAGGCTTTGGAGCAGAACATAGCACAAGCCTTTGCATGTAGTTGTACGTAGCCTGAATATTTAAGCCTTTACAGCTTCGCCCCACTATGGGAGGAAGGGCTCTTACAGTTTTAAGGGTCTTTCTCCTAAGAGTAAACTCTTTGTGTGTGTGTGTGTGTGTGTGTGTGTGTGTGTGTGTGTGTGTATCTGCTTCAGAGCTGACACTTCTGTACAACCTTCAGATGGCTGGGTGTTTACAGTTGCACCAAGGGGCAAGCCTACATGGTGGTGAAAGCTAGAAAATAACTCCTTGCCTCTCACCCAGATACAGGAGAAAAACTCAGATCTTTCAGTAACACAGAAGCAAAAAGACCATTGCGCTCCCTTTTCCTCTGTTTCCCAGTAAATGGCCATGGAAACGTCATTTCTTTCAGGTGGAGAAACCTTCCCTGAACAGCCTTGTTTCTCTGATGTCAGGAATTCTTTTTTTGGTTCTCAGGTTGCCTTAAGGGTAAGTCTGGAGATTGAACAGCTGTCCCCCGTGCCTGACTGGGATTTCCCACGCAGGTGTTTAAACCACTGAGCTAACTGGAGAGCCTCCTGAGGTCAGGAATTCTGATCCATAGCCTGATCTGTATGCCAGTTAGATACTTTCCTACAGCTCCTGAGACTCAACGACAGCTCCTTGGAACTTAACCTTGCAAACAATTCAACTTATCCCAGGGGAATAGAAAAGAGCCTCGAAAGGCACCGTAGGCAAGGTGCAGCCACCTCCCCACTGAGGAGGCTCATCCCACCCAGGCGGATCTGCTTCAGAGCTGACACTTCTGTACAACCTTCAGATGGCTGGGTGTTTACAGTTGCACCAAGGGGCAAGCCTACATGGTGGTGCAAGCTAGAAAATAAGAAGTCCGTCCATTCAGGGTTGCAAAAGAGGCCATTAAGGCTAAGCCTCAGCGCGGGAACACAGAAAACGGCACTAAAGGATTTACTTTTCATGACCATAATTCACAGTTAATGTACATTTGATGTTTAATGTATGAACCAGAGGTGACTTCGAACTTGTGGGCCTTTTCTAAATAGTGTTTTAATCTAAGTTTAAAAAAAAAAAGAAAAAGGTTCACACACTCAGTCTGTCAGACAAGAGGGAGGGGAAAGGCAAAGCTAGGTGTGAGAATCCAATGGGGGAGCCAGCTTTTGTTCAGCCCTTTATTGAGGTTTTACCTCTAATCTCCCTCTTTTTGATGCAATTTAAGATTAAGGAAATGAAAGGCAAGGCTGACTGTGAACAGTTTTACAAACAGGACAGCCAGAGGGGCCCTTGGAAGACAGTTTTGTAAGAGGCTTTGGCTTCAGTCCCTGGACAGGATAGGGGTGGGAGGCTCTGCAGTCTATATGAGCAAGAGTGTGGGGCGCTGGGAGGGCAGGCTATCTGCAGGGGAGCTGGTCACCAGAGCCCACATTACAGGCTGAGAGGGTCACTCAGCTCACCAGGGATCAGAGTCAGAGCAGGGAGGTAAAAGAACACAGTTGTAAGAGTGAGAGACTCTACTCTCAGACTTTGGACACGCTGGGTCCTGGGCCCCCTGTGAGGTTGGGCACATCATTTCACTTTCAGGGTCTCCTCATGTGGAAAACAGACTTTTTAAAAAATTAAATCAGTGATTCCTACTGGACTCTGCAGAGGCCATAGACTCAGGCACAGCAGCTGTGCTGGGACATACAGGTGGAAGAGGACCTCTCCGCCCCCAACACCCCAGGACCTCTTCAATATGACTAGCTCCCCTGCTTCATAAATAAGGGTTTATGCAAGATTTCTGGTGAAGAAGGTATCCCAGTCGAAGGCAAAAACATTGAAAGGCACTAGAGTGCCTGGTCCCTAAGGTCCTTTCCAGCACAGGTCTAAACAGGTAAATAAGCAGAAAAATCACCCACCTGGACATCCTCAAGGAAATAGTTTAAAGCAGGCCATAAGATACTGCATCAGGCAAGTCACCAGGTTGCACGCCGGTGGCGCCAGCTTGTCTCCCTGGAGCTCAGTGTATTGCTGCAAGGGGAGCTGATTCTCTCCAGCAACGCTGAGCTGCTCCAGGCAGGTCAAAGTAAAGCACAGAGCCCAGCTTTTCCAGGTAAGTCCAAGGATGGAGGTAGAAGAAAAGAAGATGCAGTATTTCAAAGGAGTTGCATTTCAGAGCCAGAACATGGAAAGAAGCAAGGGTGGAAATTTAGCAAGATGAGGATGAACAAAATCTTTCAAACTGTGGAAGATTTATAAAGTGCTCTTCAGTTCTAACCACTGTATGTATTAGGATTCTTTTCTGTCTTTTAGCATGGCTGGATAGCACAGAGTTGGTAGGAGAAAGCCCTGTATTTAAAAAAAAAAAAAAAAAATCTTCCAAATAGTCAGGGATGGAAGCTGCCAGCAGAAGACTCAGGGTAAGCACCATTGGGATTCAGGGATTTGGTTCTGTTTATTTTTCCAGCACACGTTTTTTCAGTGCCTACCCCGTGCTAGGTGCTGCTGGTGAAGGATCATTCAGCAGACCCATAGGCATGGACTCTAAGAGCCTAGCGAGACAGAGTTGAGCAGATGGCCACAGACGTGATGCTGTCTGCAGAAGCAGAGGGCCAGGGCACTCTGGGACAGAGCCCAGGGAAACTCAGTCTGGGAGCAGGAGGCCATCTTCCCTGAGAATTCAAGGTGCCCAGGTTAGAACAAGAAGCTCAAAGCGGTCCCAAACTGTGACCCTCTGTCCTGTAACACAAAGGTGTTCTGCACACACCTCCTTCCCAGGCCCAGCTCTCATTTCCTGACCTAATCTTTCTCACTGAAGAGGAAGGGCTCCGAAAGACGATGTGACAAACTCTGGTCTGTCCTGGGACATCCCCCCGCCCCCTAGTCTTGTGGAGTGTTCAGTTTTTCTGGGTCTCTTCCACTTAATTCACCAGAAGAGATTTTAAGCCATCCTGCTAACTGCATGCCAAACCTTCCTTTCTCAAAAAAATACCTTACTGAAATTGTAAAACAATGTTGTGTGGAAGAAGGAAGATGGGTGAGCTCTGCTCCCTGGCCATCAACTCAGACTGGAACATTACTGGTTGTGCTTCACCTATTCAGAGTTTCATGAAAGAAGACAAATCAAAACCAGGGTAGCTAGAGGGAGCAAAGAAGTCTGGCTCCACAGTTGGCAAGAAGCAGAGATATAATGTCAGCATACACAGTGACATAAGCTCACCCATGCCTACAGCAGTAGGACTCAACATGGCTGGAGCTTGGAAGCAACCTAAATGTTACATGAATGGATAAAGAAAATGTGGGCTGTACACACAATGGAGAGTATTCTGCCATAAAAAGGAAAACTTGGGCCATTTCTAGGAAAAATGACATACCTTGGACCATAATGCTAAGTGAGATAAACCAGACACACAAGCTCAAATACCTCACAGCTTCTCTTACATGAGAAATTTACATTCTTTTACTAAAAATGAGGAAACAAAAATAGTAAGAACAAAGACAAAAATAAAGCAACATAAAATAGTAAAAGTGGTATAGAATCTCAAACCATAGTTAGAAAACTAACTACGGTTGTTATGTTATGTATTTTTAACCATCAAATTTGTGACTCAGATAACCAGACACAGACATGAAAGACTGACCAAGCAACAGCCAGCCCAATAGCTCAGTAGACTAAAGCACCTGCTTAGGCCGGTGCATGCACTGGGGTTGGATCCCCAGCTTGCTGTGCCACCTCTGCCCCTGGGGCACGCTGAGATGGCAACTATGACTGGGCATGGTGGTGAGTGCTTGGGAAGCTAAAAACAGGAGGATCACTGTGAGCCCAATCTGTGTAGTGGGACGATATCTGTAATATGGGTAACTTTGAGGAAGATTTAGAAGTTCACATTCTAAATAAGAGGAAAAATGAATATAGATAATAAGAAATATGGAAATAGATCTTTCTCAGTTAGGAGGGGGATCAGGGAACAGAAGGAGGGGAGAGAAGGGGAGAGAAGGGACGGAGGTGTGTCACGTACCTGTCCCAACCCCACACACTGAATGTAAGCATTATGTGCCACAAACACATAGCTATGGAAATAAAACCACAGACAGCCACAGGGTCTCACCTGAAGATGCCAGAGGGCCACGGCAGATCTAGCCCAACACCAAAGGACCCCCGAAGGAAGGGGAGAAATGCAAACCTGTGCTCAAACAAGAGAGCAAAGGACAGTAGGTAAAAGCAGAACGAACAGATATTTGTATTCAGTTTTAAGAAGGAGTTTTGTGAGAATTACTGGACATGCAGTGGGAGTCTTACGAGACTGAGGAGGCCAGCAAGATAGCTCAGTGGTCTAAAGTGCCTACTTAGGCAAACTTAGGGGACCATGGTTCAATCTCTGGCAGTTCATGCCATACCAGCCCTGCCATAAGGATGGGCTGAGCTGGCCAAAAATTATAAAGAAAAAGGAAAAGAATAGTTTAGGGCTGGCCAGATAGCTCAGTGGACTAAAGTGTCTGCTTAGGCAGAGTGTAACACCTGGGGGTCAATTCCCAGCATGCCGTGCGGGCCCTGCTCCTGGGGCGCACTGAAATGGCTATGGGGACTGGGCGTGGTGGTGCACACCTGTAATCCCAGCTCTCAGGAGACTGGAAACAGGAGGATGGTTATGAGTCCAATCTACATAGTGAGACCCTGTGGACCCTATAGACCCTGTACTAAAACAAAGAGAGACCAAGGAGTACTGCATCTTTCATGGCAAAAATACAAGCAGAGGTTCAGTGTTCAGCAGCTATTTAGCAGGGATGCTTTTTTTTTAAAAAAAAATTGTCACTCTGTTGTTGTTTTTTTTTTTTTTAATTCTTTTTTTTTAATTTTTATTTTTCATTTATTATTTTTATTCTTGTTTCAGAACCTTTGTTTGTTTATTCACTCATCCTTATGGCCGGCCCAGCCCACCCTGAGGTCAGGGCTGGCACAGCATACGGTGCCGGGGATCGAACCGCGCTCCCTGAAGCCGCCCAAGCTTCCCCAAGCAGGCGCTCCAGACACCGAGCCATCCCGCCGGGCCCTAGCAGGGATGCTTTTAAAAGAACATAAAAATAGAATAAGAAGCTAGAGTCGTGTTCTGTGAGATACCACCCATACTTGTCTCCATCAAATGCAGTGAACTCTCACCCAAACCTTTAGTTTTGTCATTTTTTTTCCAGATCAACTCTGCCAGGCCCTCCAGAAGGCCCTCAGAGCCCAGCACGGCCGGGATGCCTCAGGCCGGGCCCCAGCAAGCTTCAGGATCTCTGTGCTGCCTTCTGCCCCTCCCCTCCATGCCTTGCTCATGTTCTGTCTGCGCGAGAGCTGCCACGTCTCTTTTGGGTATGCTGAGCCACCTACCCCGCTGCACTGTGAATGAAAAAAAGGAAAAAGAAAAAGAAGAAGAAGAGAAAGGAAGGAAGGAAGGAAGGAAGGAAGGAAGGAAGGAAAGGGAGGGAAGGGAGGGAGGGAGAAAGGAAGGAAGGAAGGAAGGAAGAAAGAAAGAAAGAAAGAAAGAAAGAAAGAAAGAAAGAAAGAAAGAAAGAAAGAAAGAAAGAAAGGGAAAGGAAAGGAGGAAGGAGGAGGGGAGGGAAGGAGGAAGAAAGGGAGAGAGAGGAAGGAAGGAAGGAAGGAAGGAAGGAAGGAAGGAAGGAAGGAAGGAAGGAAGGAAGGGAAAGGGAAAAGCTTGGCCTTCCTTCACCTCCTCGCCGTAGTTTGGTTTCCTGCGGCTCTCAGCAGCGCGGGGCCTCCAGTAACCCTTGGCAAGCTTCGCCAGCCTATCAGCCCCAGACGTGGGCTGTACACTGCAGCCGGGAGGAACGTGCCTTTGCAACCCATATTCAGGGTTCCCACTCCTGTTCCTCCAACTTCAACTCTCTAGCATGCCGCAGTTTTCTTTATTTTCTGTCTTTACAAGATAGAGTTTCGCTCTGCAGTGCAGGCTGGCCATGAACTCACTATATAGCCCACGGTACCCT
This sequence comes from Myocastor coypus, assembly GCA_004027025.1. Taxonomy (NCBI): domain Eukaryota; kingdom Metazoa; phylum Chordata; class Mammalia; order Rodentia; family Myocastoridae; genus Myocastor; species Myocastor coypus. The sequence goes on along the minus strand of PVJA010005134.1, from coordinate 50,807 downwards.
TGAGCTCACAGTGATCCGCTTGCCCCAGCCTCCTGAGTGCCGGGATTATAAACGTGCACCATCACACCTAGCCAGCACAGGGTACCTTTAAAGAGCAAGTTTTTCTAAAAAGACAAATCAAAATGGATTCCATCTAAGAGAATTAACCCAGAAAAATAAAAAATCTTCCACACGAAGGTGATAACAAACAGATGCCTCTCATACTTAACAAGTGGAAGGGCATGCATGGGCAGTGTGGAGTAATTATTAAGTACCCTCCCCTTCCTTGTTCGGTATCGGTTGTGCCCTCATTACCTGGATCCAAAGACACTATCTCCTATCCTGGGCATGGATCCAAAAAGGTCATTAATAGCAGAAGAGTCCCCAGATTTGCAGGAAAGGGAAGCCAGCTCAAAGTATAGAAGCCAGGTATTCCATGCAGGCCTTTGCATCAACAGACTGCACAGTGACAACGATTTAGTCTCCTGAGGCCCTGCCTTTTGCAGCCATTGGACAAGCAACAGCCAGTCAGGACCAGGCTAATCCAGTCTTCTGTCAGCACCAGCCCCGTGAAGGTGTGATGTCATAGGCAGAGAATTACGTTGACTTGCCTTGTTTTGTTTTTTTTTCTCATGGCTTCCAGGCAGAGGCCAAGGACTTGAAACAGAGGCTCAGATTCTTGGCCCTTGGTTTGAAGGCAAATAGCCACACAGAGGCCTTCCTTGCTCCTCTAGCACCTTGGGACTGAGGTCCCACCCACACCACTGTTTATTTTTTTTTTATTTTTTTTTTAATTTTTTTTTTTTATTTTATCTATTTATTTTTCTTGTTTCAGAACCTTTGTTCGTTTATTCACTCATTGTTATGGCCAGCTCAGCCCGCCCCGAGGGCAGGGCTGGCACAGCATGTGGTGCCGGGGGATCGAACCCTGGTCCCTGAAGCTGCCCAAGCTTTCCCAAGCAGGCGCTTTAGACCACTGAGCCATCCCGCCGGGCCCCACACCACTGTTTAGAAGACAACCATTCCCCTTCTTAAGTCACCTCAAGCTGAGCTAGCAGTCAGCAGAGGTCTCTGAACAGTTTCCTCAAGCTGCGTGTGCTTCCAGCTGCCAGGCCCTGAGCCCCTGACTACAGCCTGGATTGTGCTGTGTGTTTCAGAGGAAAGCCCGAGTCATAGCCGCTTCATTTCCCTGCCTTCCTCCTTCTCTTCTACCCCTGAGGAACTGTGGCATAGTAGCAAAGAACCAAGAGTTTAGGTTCTAGAGCCAAATAAAGTCAGGGTAAAATCTGCCTGCTGCAGGTCGCAGGCAAAGCCCCAAGCCCCCACGCCTCATCTACAGCATGCGTCACCATCTTTTCCCTGCCTTCCCAATCACATGCACTGCCAAAAGGCACAGCAAGGCCGGTGGGGGCTGCAGGAGGCTTGCAATTTCCTTGACTCTGCCTATCCTTCTTCCAGATCCTTCGGTCTCGTTGCTCAGAACCCAGGAGTGCTGACAGCAAAGAGATACTTCGACGCATGAGGCCACTACCTTTCCATGCACAAGGTTACACCGGCAGAACTGATTGGGGAGCAAGCTGATGCCCCATGGTGAGCCCAAGGGATGGTGACACAATCCCTCTCAGTGTTATTCCAGCAAATGGATCTGAGGACTCTAAGTATGCACTAAGCATCCCCTGTCCACTCCCTCAGCCCCATGCTGCTCCAGGGGTACCAGGCTATATCCTGAGTGGTACCCAAATGTGCCTGATAATTAAAACAATTTCTGCCCCAGCTGCCCCCCCTCCCCACCATCACTCTCTCCCATTACTGGAGAAGCAAACAATAAATAATTTAATCACTCAAGTTGAGTAGAATCTGGTTCCAAAACAAAGTGTTTTAATTCTCCAGTGTGCCTGCTTTCAGCGTTACAGTAATTCTATTTCCCTTCACTTGACTGGGCCTATTGCTGCTTTTTAGGCTTCTCGGATTTCGCCCCCAGTATTCCTCATGGGGCCCTGACAGCTGCATTATAGCAGGGCAGGGCAGCCAGCATGACATCACTCGCTGCTCAAATCGGCAGCTCAGCGCATGGACTCATCAGCCAAGCAATCTGTCCTTGGCCTGGACGGCAGTGGAACCCTGTCCACATGGCCGCAGATGGAAGCCGGACCCTTTCCAACCCTGACACTCTTCTCTTCCTTGACTTCCTGTGATCTTCCAGCCTCTGGCAGCTTCCGGGGGGAGGGGGGAAAGCCGAGAAAGGGAAAAAAAAACACTGCAGGAAGAGGCAGGCCAAGAGCCCCCACACTCACCCCACAGAGTTGGTCTGTTCTTCACCGCACTCTCTCCTGCCTCAGAAGGAAGGACCTCTCTGACTCTGAGAGACCCCAAGCCACAGAGGGGGATCAGCCTTCCCAAGGAGAGCCAAAACCAGAACCACTTCTCACGTGTGCCACACACTTGGTCCTCCGCCCCGGCTCCCACCTGCGGTCCTTCCGCCCTTGCAAGCAGCAGCCAGAAGATGCTGATGTGCAGATCTGGTGCCCTTGCCTGAAGCCAGGGAGCCAGCGGGCCAGGGAGCGGCAGCTGCAGGGGAGGAGCGGGGGTAAAAGGAAACGCACCAATGGAGCTCTCGTTTAACTAAAGAGCAGGGAAGCATTGTGCTCCATTGATTACATTTTTTTTTTCCCCCTGAATGTTGTGACATTTGCAGGAAGGCTAATTTATTCAAGCATGGAAATCTTTAAAAACTTAATTAAGTTATTTCTGTGATTTTCCATGCCTTATTGTTTCGAGTTCACATTTACTTTCATCCTTGTTAATAAAAAAATAAAAGAGTAGAGAGGGGGTGGGGAGGAAAGAAATAGAAGAAATGATCTCCGGGACTGTTTCTAGAAGCTTCATCGTCCCGCATGAGGCCTCAGGGCATCTGGGAGTCCCAGGGGAAAAAGGAGGCAGGAATGCGCCCTCCAAGGTCAAGATCAAGTCCAAGCCTCAACTCCACGAAGATGGGTTTGTGATGACGGCAAAACTCTGGCCTTATCCTCCAGGGCACTTTGTGAATTCAGGCGAGAGTGAACTTTGGTAGGATTTTTGCACCTATGTTGCTGACAGCATGGCATTTGATGATACTTCTCCAAAGCAAGCTTGGCCCCATACTCCATAGGGTGTTGTGGGATGGTGTGATGGGGGGGTGTGTGAAAAAAACCAAAGCTGGAATTCAAAAACCAAAACCCCATTGTGGAGCTCCCGAGCTGATGCTGGGTAGATGTGCCGCTCTGTCTGGAGATAAAAGCATGATCGAGAGCAGGTTTTCTCCATCCTGGGCCCCAAATCTCTAGAAGCTGTGCTCTAAGAGGAGGACCGTGGATATCTGCGGGCCATCATCACTCAGTCACAGATTGTTTGGTGGCCCTATATGAGTCCCTGGGAGCTGAGGACCATTCGATGCCAGGCCAGAGGTGGGCAAAGTCCAAGAATAGATCAAATAAAGAAGCATGCAGAAATCTCCATTAGAAAACTAAAATCCATGCCAATAGAGAAAAGAAGCGGGAGCTATACCACAGTAAACACTCATTTATACAAAAGCAAGGATAAGAGGATTGTAGAGTGAAGGTGTTTCCCACCCCAAGTAGGTGCCTCAGTTGACCAGAGGGTGAGTAAAGAAGAAAAAGGTGCTGGAATTTCATGTCCAAATTCCAGAAATAAGACACCTGGTGTATCTTGGGCTGCTGAGGCTGGAGGGTGGGCTATTGGAAACATGGGTTGTCTGGTGTTATGGTTTTTGTCTGGATGTACCCTCAAAGCCTCATATGGTCCTGGGGCCCAGAGGTGGTTGAATTTAGAACTTGTGACTGATCTATGGTCTAATGACAGGATCAAGGGTGTGAGTGCTCACCTGCCATAGGCGGGTAGCTTGCATACTATTTAAAAGATAGAAAGAGGCTTGCTCTCCCCTCCTCTTTGGCCACTTTTGGTATCTTCCTCTGCCCTGAACAGCTGCCCTCTGCTGTGTGTCACCCCTCCTTGGAGCCAGCCAATTCTGGGCTGCAACCGCCACAGGAGCAAGTGGAGCTGACACCCCTCAGCTCCCGGTACAGCCAAGGGCAATGCTGGGACTTGTCCAGTATCCGAGCTGTGCCTGCTTCCTTTTTTCCTGAGTGGCCTATTGGAAGCTTCCTGTAGGTGACACTGACCTGAGCTCCTGACGCTGTCTTTTAGCTTCCCTGCTTGATACTTTAACCTTAATCTCAAAACTACCTCACCAGGAAACGCAACCCTACAGATGCCTCTGAATGGCACCCTCTGATTAAAACGAAAACATTCTTATGGGGCACAAGAAGCTACACACCCTGCCTACACCCTAAATGGATTCTCCGTTTCCTCAGCCATGAGACACACTTCCACTGCTGGGACCAAAGCCCAGGTCATCTGTATGCCGATGACATTTGCACATATTATTTTAAAGTCATTAGTCTGTGCCTGATATTGTGCGTCAAGAACTTTAATAGGAGAAATTTATGGCTTGTCTCTTCCAATCAGCACAATAATTCATGGTGGTGTTGCATGTGCTACACTAATGGATATTGCTTTCAACTGGGTGTTGGGTTTTTTAATTCCCCTACAATTCATTAGCCGGTTCCTCCTGATCTATTAACAGGAGAAGCAGCCATTTCCCTCCACCCAGGCTGGCTGCTAACACAGTGGGTCTCTAAGTGAGGTCCTTAAGAGGCCTCCAGGTGGTCTGCCTGCTGAGCCAAATGGAAAGTTATAGGAAAGTGCCTTTTTTTAAAGCACAATCTCCAGAGCACGTTGGGATTTACATTTAAAAGACCCTGAATGAGCATTTTTGAAAGCATAAGCAGAGTAATGGTTATTTACACGAGTGAAAGTTCCCTTGGACCATTAGGAGGTGTTTGTCATACAAGGCAAAGAAGAATAGGACACCTGCAGCCCGAGTTTCTTGGGCTGCTGAGGCTGGAGGGTGGATATTGGGGAAACCTTTTCTGCATGGGTTGTTTGGTGTTATGGTTTTTGTCTGGATGTACCCTCAGAGCCTCATATGGGGATTCAAGCTCTTCCGGAGGTGGCTGAATCTAGAATTGGTGATTGATCCATGGTCTAATGATGGGATCAAAGGTGTGAGTGCTCACCTGCCATAGGCGGGTAGCTTGCATACTATTTAAGAGATAGAAAGAGGCTTGCTCTCCCCTCCTCTTTGGCCACTTTTGCTGTCTTCCTCTGCCATGAACTGTTGCCTGCTGCCATGTCCAGCCCTCCTTGGAGCCAGCCAATTATGGGCTGCAACCTGTACAAACTATGAGCTAAATAAACCTTTCCTCCTTTAACCTCAGGCGTCTGGTATTTTGTCTCAGCAATAAGAGAAAAGTAACTAAGACATCTGGCCTTCAGTAATCCAACCATAATGCCAGGGTCCAGAAAGAGACAGCTCTAGATCTGTGAGTTCATCGATGTCTTTCCAATATCAGGAGCAAACAAAGAAGAAAAATATTTTAAATAAATTTTAAAGAAGCAAACAATGGAGGAGACGTCCGTTGGCTGATGATGGGGAAGCAGGGACCTCAGAAGCTGACACCATCCAAGCCACCTGCCTCTTCCTGGCAGGCTGCGCCTCTTGGGCTCACCAGCGGCAGCTCTCATGCGCAGTGCATGCCCAGACCCTCTGGGGGGCTTGCTGAGACATGGGTGATGGGACAGAGCCCAGAGTTCCTCACTCAGAGTCTGAGGCAAGGCCCAGGAATATGCGTTTCCAACGAATTTCCCAACGATGCAGATGCTGCCCTCCAGGAACTCACTGTGTTTTGTGAGGTCCCTGTGCAGTGGCCGGAGCCTTAACCCCTCCTCCAGGGAAACCTGGGCCTATTTTTGGCTTCTTTCCCTGCCAGACGCCTCACCGAGGGACATCTCTCAGTCACCTTTCCTGTACCCTCAGCACAGCCGCCAGATACACCTCTTGCTTTCCCTGAATTTGCTGCGGCCCAGCCCAGCTGCGTCACTTCCCTGATTCTCTCTACGCATGCATGTGGCTCCGTGTCGTTTGCTTTTCTCGCCCTCCCTGTCCTGTGTCCCAGCTCATCCATCTCTGTCTGCCCGATGCTTCCTCTGGCATCTCTCCACTGTCCCCATCTATCTAGTTGTGCAGATATTTACATTTCTGAAGCCCAGGGTGCTTTTATGATTCCTCCTACTTTAACCAAACAAGGATTTTCCTCTCCCATCTACTCACAGCTAGGCTCAGGGGTGGCGAAGGGCAGACACTGCACATTTAGAGTCACCCCTCTTGAGACAGTTGATCCATCACAAACAAAGAATGATTTTGGCAGGGACAAACAAGCCACTGCTACGCCTTTGGCCACCTGGCCCACTCAGGGATAGGCTAGAAACAAACAGGTCATTGGGTTGAGTCCCAATGAACCTTTTTAATTATTTCGAGCTGACTTAGAAACCACTCCCAGAGGCCTCATCATGAGGCCTCATTTTATTTGCAATTCTCAAGAATCAAGAGAAAAATTCCATATTCCTCCCCCAGAACATAAGCCATCGGCTCCTGGGAAGCAGAGTCCTAGAGGACAGTGGCTAAGAGCCTGGGTCCTGGTCTTGCACTGTCTGCTTGGACCTCAGCTCTGCCCCTGAATTCCTGTGTGATGCTAAACAAGCACCACATCTCTTCTACGGTTCGATGTGCCCATCTGCAAAATGGGCATGATTCTCAAACACACTCTCCAGAAAATTAAATGGAACATAGCATTCAGCACTTCGTACGGAATGCTCAGAGTCACAGCATCTGGGGACAGAAAACACAAAATCATGACAGTTCACCTCCTGCCACAGACAGGACTGCTCACACCTCCATCAAGGCAACCAGATTTTGCCAGTTAGGCAGCAGCCATTCCCCAGTTTTCCCCAAGCAGTCAATCCTCTAGCACTTAAGTTAAAAGCTTTGTGCTTTGGTTTTTGTCTTTTGATTTTTAAATACAAAAAAAAAAAAAAAAAAATCCTATTCTGTCTGTCCAGTGTTTTTCTAACAAAATAGCAAGTCAGCACTAACATTCTACTTGTTCAGCAAAATGCACATCGCAGTGGGTGAACTTGGGGGCGTCTGAGGAGGCGCTTACAAAAAGGGAAGAGGGGAGTCGGCTGGACACTGCCAGTTCTCCTAGCCTCCCAGAGTCCCAGAAGTGGTACCTTTCTTTCCTTTCTATTTTTCTTCTATTCCCTGCCATCCTTGGAATCCTCCTTATTTTGAAATAAACCAGAGGTCTTGAAAGAAACCAGAGTGTATCTGAAGAGTTTCTCTTACCGAGTCTGGTAGTCACAAAGGTACAGCCCTCCCTTGGACGCTGGGGCCATTTCTTTGTGGGTCTGTCTCCAGGACCTCTGGGCTTGGGAAGAAATAAGGGAGACACCAGCAGCAGCTCAAGCATGACCCAGGTGCTCTCTGGAAGTGTCTCGCCGAGGAGGAAGCACGGGGCAAGATCTGGTGGCTGTTTTTCACACTCAACACGTCTCGCTCTTGTCCCCGCCTTGCTTCTGCTAGTGTGGCTGTGTGCTGTGGACAGAATAAAAAGGCTATCACCTTATGTCAGCCAAGGTAGCCAGCCTTCAGAATGGTAGCTAGGCGTGGCCTCCCTGGGCCCTAGACTGCAGATGTTACCCTACCTTCCTCTCCACCTCCACACATCTGGATATTAGGCTGCACCAAGGCACAGCCCTGCGGAGAGCACAGGAAGTGGGCCAGATAGGCCTGATGTACCAACTGGGCTCTACCACTCAGGCAAAGCAAGCAAATTATTTAATCTCCCTATGCATCCATTTTGTTTAGGAAATGAGGGTCACGATTCCTCCTTCCCAACACTATGACCAGAACCCCAATACTGTCTAGGCCTGTGCCCTGTGACTCCTGGAATTCTTCAAAATAGGTTCCAGTACTGACAAGTACATTAAATGCCTGGCTCAGAAACAAGTCCTGTTGAGCACCCTGAACGTCTTCATCCAGAACAGGCCTAGGCGGCTTGGAGGGGAACCCTAAGGCATCGCCTGCCGCTACTGCTCCTCCTGGCTAATCCCTGACTGCATTTGTATTCCTTTGCCGACAGGCAGTCTGTGCATGTGGAATGTGTTTTCCTTGGGTATCTCGCCATTAGCTTTCATTTCTGCTTAGCTTCCAGGGCTTTGCACATCACTGGTCTTGCAGTACGCTAAGCCCACCTTTGCGTAGGCTTGCTTTATTCTCTCATTTTCTGTTCAGCCAAGAAGCATTCCTGTGCAAGGGCTCTAGGAGGGGGCTTCTGCCTGACAGCCCCACACACTCAGAGTTCTGCAGAAGGGTGAATGAAACACCTCCTGCTCCACAGGAGTCCCTCTCCCTCCCCAGTACGGGACTGCCACTGGCTGCCTGTGGAACCATCCGCCTTCTTTGTGTCTCAGCTTTTCTGACTCTCCCCATGTGTGGATCTGCTAAGCTTTGCAATAAATATAAGCTAGCCTGTGTGGTAGAAGTGTATACCACCGGCAAGCTGAGCAGGACGTGGAAAAACAACTTGCCGCATGAAACACTAAGGACCCACAATGTTGGCAAGGGCGAAGGAAGATGGGCCTTGTCACAGCCAGTAATGAATGGAAGTGTTGACTGGCCTAGCTTTTCACATGGAGAGAAGGGAAGGAGCATAGTTAATCAACATGTAACAAGAGCTCTGACCCTATGATTCCACTGCGAGTCAAATAATCAAAATTATTTCCACAGATTAGCATGGCACGAAGATGTCCATTGCTGTAGTATTTACAATGGTGCCAATTTGCAAATAATCCAAATAGCCAATAACAGAGAACACGTTAACTGTACATTCACAGAAATGAACACTAGGAAAGTATTTTTTAAAGTTGCTGTTGAATGATATCAAATGAAAAGGCATAGGTTTATGACATAATCTTGGGTAACAAAGACTATGTAAATATTATACAAATATATGTCAGACAGGAGAGAAATACCCTGATATATTAGCAATCATTACCTTTAGTAACATGGTTCTGACTACTGTCCTTCTTTCTTCTGTAGATTTCTTATCTTTTCTACAATAAGCATACCATATAATAAGAAAACAATGACAACCAACCAAGCAAAAGTATTGTTTTCCTCTCTTCAAGGTTCTTGACCAAACAAGACGAGCTTGTTCCAGGGATCCTTCTTCAACTCTGACCCCTTTGGATTCGAGAGGGTCGTACTCTCTGTCCCCCTTAGCCTGGGCTACTCCGGACTACACAAGACCAGATTTGACTGAGCCTGGAGGGCCAGCTGGGCAAAGCTGGCCTGACCTTGATATCTTATAACCCTGCACATCCAGGAGCCTTTCTAAGCCTCCTGTTAACAGGCTTTCCTCCTGTCTGTTAGGTCACTGCAGATTGATTCTCTCATTTCACTGTGGCTTACAATTTGCAGTTCTTGACCCTTACATCCTCCCCTGGTGCTGGAGTCAGGGTTTTTCAGTACCAACAGACCAATGGCAGAGGCAGTCCACCAGCCGTAAGCCTTGGATCCCAGTGGCCTCCTCAGCAGGTTCCTTGCCCTTTCACCTCCTCTCTGTCTCCTTCCAACCAACAGGTGCACACGCGCATGTACACACACACACACACACACACACACACACACACACACACACACACACACAGATCTGCTTCTTCAAGGACTGCTTTAAAGTTCTAACCAAGATGGATGGTAAAGGGGAAATCGGGTAGGGATTTAGCTAATGGGAATTCAATTTCGTACAACAAAAGTCTTTATCTCTTGTCTGACCACAGAATAAGAGGCTCAATTCAAGGGCCCACCAACTCTGGGATGTTATATACTGTCTTTCAGTGCAGAGCAAGGAGCTCAGAATCTCTGTCCTGGAGTACCATGCTGGCTGAACTAAAGAGGCTAGAGACCTAGGAATCTGATTAAGGCAGAACAGTCCTTTTTTATAAGCCATGTTAGCAGAAGGTGCTTCTGGGAGTCGCCACAGCGATGTCTGTCCTGCTGCCCTTCAGTGTCAATCATGAAAGCCCAAACATGCTCCCTATTCAACCTCCAGGGCCTTTGGCTGCTTGGTACCCATAGCCATATCTCTCTAATTTCTCCTTTGTCCTCAACATGGATTCTATCCATAAAACCTGCTTGCTCTACTCCTTTCTTCCTTTCCCAATTTTCTTTCCCCTTCGTTTCCAGTGCAATTATGGAGCAACTGGACACAGAGGGAAGAAACCCATTCCCACCCTGACTTTTCCATACATTCTTGAAAACTTAAGTCAGTCTTAAACCTCCTTGAGCTCATTTCCTGATCTGAAAGAAAATCTAGGGATTGAACTCAGCATTTAAATACCTTTTCAGTGGTCCCATTCTAGAGTGTTTCTTCTTTATTTTTTTTAATTCTTTTTTTCATGGGGTGGGGTACAGCATCTTACTACACAGTTTGGATGAATAGTGATCCTCCTGTCTCAGCCACCCCAGCATTGAGATTACAGGTATGCACTACTAGGCTCAGTTTTAGCATGGCCAGGGTTCTGGGCTTGGCAAGGCATGCAGTACCAAGGATCAAACTCGGGACCTTGCACTTGCCAAGCAAATGTTTAGACCACCAAGCCATCTCCCCACAGCCCTCTACAGCCTTTCTTGGGGCCACATCACAGGGCTCTTCCACAGAAGCCCACCCCAGGTTTGACAACAACAGGTGCACCCACACACAGGGAAGAGTCTACTCAGGCTGGTCCCATGCAGTCTTTGTCACTTTGCTCAAGGCCAGTGTCTGGCGCTTTGTTTCTCTTCCTTGTCCTGAGCAGTACAAAATACCTTTGGAACAATGGCTGTGTTTCCTCGCAGCCTCCTGACACCGTGTTCAGAACACAGGAAACAGCCAGGGAAGGCTGTTAGTTCTCTGACTAATGCCTACCCCTCAGGCAGACTGGAAAAGGGACTCATTTAAATTTGGTTTCCCTGCCAGAATTGTCAGGCCTCAGTGGCCTTGGGAAATCACCAAGGAGGAAAATCAGCATTTATCCTGAAAACTCTCCAATCTGCAAGGGCTGCCCTAGCCTCCAGACCTCTACCCAGCCCTCACTCACAGTAGGTGTCCCCATATTGCAGCCTTCCTGGGGGGATGCGCATCCCCAGAGAGGAGTGGGCCTCCACTCCATGCTGAGTAGACCAACAGGGACTGCGGGACTCATGTATACTTGGAGCCTGCATTCCTCACCTTTGCTAAGCTGGAGAGGAGCCGACCCAGGGGCCAGACACAAATGAGGCATGCACGATGATCCAGAGCTGCGGCTCTCTCTGCTGTGTGACCCTTACACATCACTGGACATCTCTGAGCCTCATTACTCAATTTCCCTAAACAGGGAAACACTCACCTTGTAGTAGGATTACTGTGTGACTTACATAAAGTCAACCATGTGAATGTATTTTTTTAAATATGAATATTTTATACTTTCTTTCACTTTTCTTGGTTAATACCCAGAAGCGTCTGGTCCAGTATTATCCTTCTTTTTCACCAAAAGACACCTACCTACCTTTCACAAAGCCGCTGTCAGGAGAGCTCCATGAATAAGGAAGAAATGTTCATCCAGGTACACAGCACTGGAACTCAGAGTGTGTTTTCCCCTTCATGCAATGGGATACATGGTGTATGGGTGTAAGAGACTGAAATGCTCATATTCAGTATTGTGTGTGAGTTGACCAGACTCTAGGAGATCCCTAAAAGCCTGCTCCTACATGTAATGCTTTTGCTACAATAAAAAATGATTGAAATTATGAACTTACAAGCCAATCTTTGGAACCCTGCTACCTAGAAGTAGGATTCTACCTGGGCTGAATTGCCTTCAGAAGCAGCCAATCTCTGCTAGCCTGGTGGAGCGAGGACGTACCTACAGATCTCAGCAAGCCTGTACTATCACAAAGTCAGGTGTGGTATCTGCCTTACCTGCACAGGGAGGGAGGGCTGAGAAGAAAGGAAGTATAGTAACACCCTGATCCTATCCTTCTGCACAAGGGGAGCTCTCTGCAGGCTTTCCAGGAACTAGAGCTCTTCTCTGTTGAAGACACATCTGCCAAGGATGAATACATTTGCGTACTCCCAGGGGAAATGCCTCAGAATTCCTATTCCTTGGCCACGAACAGAGCAGCAGATCCTGAATCTTAAAAGTAGGCTGGAGGAGGCAGGAGAAAGGATCCAGGAGCCTCCTGGCCAACAGAGGATTATCTGATGGCTCTGAGTAGAGCCAAGAGTCTTGGAGCAGGAAGAGCAGGGCTTGGAGAAGCTAGCATTCATTGGTCATCTTCCTGTCCAAGGGCATCTGCCCAGCAGCCACGTAAACTTTTACCTCCCCGCTCCATGGGACTGGTGGTGATAAAAGGTGCAGCATGCCTCGCTGTCTGGATGAGCCGAGGCATGTGACCCCCAGATTCTTTTTTTTTTTTTTTGACCCCCAGATTCATATGTTGATGGCTTAACCCCTAGTACCTCAATGTCACTGTTTTTAGAGGACGAGTCTTTGTAGAGGGAATTAAAGTAAAATGAGGTCACATGGGTAGACCCTAAACCAGCATGACAAGCATTCTTGTAGAAATGAGATTTGGACTCAGTTAGGCACACAGATATGGATGGACGGATAAGGTATCTGCAAGGTGAAGAGAGGCCTCAGAAGAAGCATCCCTTGCCACAGTATGACCGCAGGCTTGAACTTCCAGAATACCCTCTGCTGTGTAAGCCATGCCAGTGGTGGTTCTTTATTATCAGTGTCTAGATAACAAGTACACCACAGAAAATAGCAGACACAAATCAGAAAGAGAATGAGACACAGATTTCCAGTCTCCCAGTCCAGCTACCAGTCCATCTTGGGTTTCTGAACTATCAGCGGGGCCTGGCGCTGGCTCCCAGCCTCACTCTCACACACAGAGCTGAGCGCCTGGCTCCTGCTGCCACTCCAGGCCCTGCTGCATCTGTGGGCTGCACAGTGCAGTAGCTGCCCCCTTCACCTCTGGCAGGGACCACCCCGTGCCCACAGAAGCCAGGGGATCAGGCAGAGCAGAAAGGAGACAAAATGGACTCAAAGCTTGCACAGCCCCGGTGTCTGCTTTCCCAGACATCTGCTGGGGGGGGGGCGCATGGGCAGGATGGCTGGGGCTTTGGCATTTTCTCCATTCAGTGCCCGATGTCTCTTTGCACTCTCCACTCAGCCCACCAGGCATGTAGATTCTGGTTCCTATGGGCCACGAGGCTCCAAGAGACAAGGACAGGCGCTCCTTTCCTAAGCAATGTCTCACTGGTGGGTAAAACACTTGCAGGTCTGTCCTTTCCCTTCCTTGTCTGCTGCTCTCCTCTCTGTCCTGATTTCCTGTGCTTTCCCACAAAGGCATCCCCCACCAGTCACAATGGCCTCTCTTAGGCAATCCCCAGCTCAGAAACCTTATACTACCTTAGGTTCCTTTTTAGTACGTGCCTTCCACGTGCTGAGCACTTACTAAAATTGTGCCTGTCTCTTGGTTTACATCATTTCTTGTCTTCTTGATCATTCTTTCAGAGAGAAGAATGATCTCCTCTTAGAGCCAACCTGATAGGTCAATGGACTAAAGTGCCTGCTTAGGCAGAGTGCAGTGGCCGGGGTTCAATCCCTAGCATGCCATGCTGGCTCCGCCTCCGGGGAGCACTGAGATGATTAAGACTGGGCATGATGGCACATACCTGTAATTCCAGCACTTGAGAGGCTTAAAACAGGAGGATCACTATGAGTCTGATTTACATAGTGAGAACTTATAGACTCTGTCCTAGACACAGGAAAAGAGACAGAGAGAAAGATTGCCTCTTAAAGATGTGTGTGTGTGTGTGTGTGTGTAAGCAGGGATTGAACTTAGGCCCTTGTGTTTGTCAGGCAAGCACTTATGCTACTGAGCCACCTCCCCAGCCAAGAGATCTCCTCTTAAATGGGAGAGAGGAAGCCAAGGCTCAGGTCAGGAGAAGTAGCCCCCCCCCCCGCGCGCGCACACACACACACACACACACACACACACACACACACACAGCTGCAGATGGGTGCAGGTTGAACAAGGCCAGAAGCCACTTTCATTGACTCGTTGGCTCTGGGTTTTCCATGTGGCTGCTGAGATGAGAAGATATCCTGGGAAAGCTCACGTACACTGTGAAATGATCTACAGTGAGAGCGGTTACTTTATTCCCAATTCTTATTGTTAATAACTTGGAGACATGAAAAAGAGAGAAAGAGATAAATCTTCAACAAACATAGAAATCCCATGATTTCTAAAAGCAAGATCTGATCTCTAACTTAAAAACCTTCTATGTCATTGTTTTGCCTGTAGAGAAGTTTAAATTCCTTTGGAGACTGGAGCTGCTCCTGGGAGCCTGCTCCAAGAACACCCGGGACCCCTCCTTCAAGGTGCCTAGCCCTACTTCTAGTCCTATAATCCAGCTGTCCTTTCATAAGTCTCTGTCTTTCTACATTGGCCAATAGCTCCACAGAAAGCATAACTATATAATGTATTACGCAAACAGGAATATTTTTGGAAGTAATAGGTAGTGCTGTGAATAATTATTCCTGAGGGCCAGCCAGATTGCTCAGTGGACTAAAGCTCCTGCTGAAGTAGGTGCAGAGACCTGGGTGTGTGCCGTGCTGGGCCCGCCCCCAAGGCACACTGAGCCAGCAACTGAGACTGGACATGGTGGCACATGCCTGTAATCCCAGCGCTTGGGAGGCTGAAAACAGCAGGATCACTAGGAGTCCAATCTGTGTAGTGAGACCCTGTAGACGCTGTGCTAAAATGCATAATAATTAGAATTAGAATAACAACTCCTGGACAAGAAGGAAATGGGGTCCATGTGGTCACCCTTGCAGGAAGTGGGGCCCAACTATTCTTTGTTTATTATTTTAGTCCGAGTGCAATGTTCAATACCAGGTACACAGCAGACACCCAATAAGTAATTGTGTCAGTTGGTTTAGTAACATACCTCCTGAGGGGTTTTCACTACACTGTCCTATTGTACTTTTCAGGTTTTTCCTACTGCAGTTTCCTGCAAAGCCCAACACTGGACACATGCCAGTGCCTGTTTAGCACCCCCGGGAGCATCCTCCATCCGTTCACACCTCCACACCTCCTGCCCATCCCGCTCCCTCTCCTTACTCTCCACCTAGCAGGTCTAGAAGGTTCTCTCCCTCAGATAGCACCCCTTCTCTGGGGCACGTGGAGGTACCTCCCAAACCATATGTACCTTACCGTCTTGTGGTGATGTGTGGTCCTTGTCCCTCACTCCACAGAGGCTTGCTCCAGGTTGAAGCCCAGGCTTCACTTACCTCCTGGCACGAGGCCTTGTCCTGGTGGCATGCATGCAGTAGGCACAGCATAAATGCTAGCTGAAAGGCTCTCAAGAGCTGTGGACCCTCCTGAACCCTGACAGTCAAGGAAGATTAAAAAGGGACTGACCTTGAGCTTGGAAAGAAGGTCGTCTATGCTGCTGTACACAGACAGCTGCCCTCTTACGTCACACAGCGTTGGGCACAGAGCAAGCGCAGTATCGATCCATGGCATTGTTTCTGTTAGCATCATCCATCATTTATTCTGATACATCCTTTCATTTTACCCTTCCTTTCTTCTGTTATTAGCCAGTTCCCTGTTATTTGTTCAGTCTTGGTTCCCCACCATTTTTCTTCCCTGTGGGAGCCAGTCATCTCCCCTGCCTTCTGTCAGCCTGGATGTACCCAAGAAGTCCTTCCCTGATAGGCATGGCTTCCTGGCACCTCCTCGTGCCACATTCCTCTAAGCGCCGAGGATACGGCTGCGGCTGATCATCCTCCATCCTCCATTTTCCCTTTGGCCAGGCTGTTGATATTCTTTAAAGACCTATCGAGTAATGCCTATGTTAATATTTACATCCCTGCTTAACTAGGCTGGCCTCTGCTGCCCTGGGCATTTCTTCGACTCCGACAGGATAGAGTTGCGATCTTTCCAAATGACTCGGTAGCTATTTCCCAAAGTGTGCTAAGAGCTGGAAGTTGCTTAGTATGCAGCCTGCCTGAGGGTCAGGATTTGTCCAGCAGAAGGCATGCTGGGCTTAGCCTTATTGCCTAGGACACATGGGCTCTGAAAGCGTCCTGTGTTTGCAGCGACACTCGGCCACTGATCAGTTTCCTCACTTAAGGAAGTGACAGTGTTCCACATGATTGATTGAAGGATTAAATTCTTTTATAATATATAAAAGAAGTTGGCACGTAGTGAATGTTCACTGTGTGGTATCTACTACGACAAAGTATCAATAAAACTATGCCTCTCGTACATGAGGTGTGTATCCTGCTAAACTCTGAAATTAAAGTAAAGGAGATAAAATGAAGATGTAATCCATATTTTCTCCTCAAGCCCTAAATCAGAACTCAAACTAAACTATGGTAAGAGCTACAAGCGATACACATAATTGCAGTGAAAAAAAAAAAAAAGCAGCTCCTCGAGGGGCAGAGCTGAGCCATAAAATGGACCTGGGAGGTTGAGAAGAGCCTTGGTTTGTAGCTGTGTGGAGTGAAAACTTTATAGAATGATAATGCGTGCAAAGTGTCCGAGAGAGGCCAAAGGACAACAATAGCATTAACTGACATTGTACTTGCTTCTTATAAGGCAGACATTGTACAAAATGTCTTGCGCCATCTCCCTTCATCTTCTTTGCCGCCATGCAAGAGGACCTGAGCGCTCCTAAATTCCTCATTTTACAATGAGACTCAGAAAGAGGAAGCGGTTTTCTCAGGGCTGCAGGCCAAGCAGGACTCGACTTCAGGTCTGCCTAACCCCAAAGCCGGAGATCTTCATCTCGCCATTGTGTGTGGCGGGGGACATGTGTGGGGATTGTGCCCAGTGCAGCTGGAGTACACAGAGACCCTGTATCCACGTGCGCTTACAAATGTGAGTGCATCCGTGTAGGGTCACGCGCGCTCAGTGCAGGGCACACGCACGCCATTAGGTTGTAGGGACAGTAAGAAAACTCCTGCAGAAGATTCTGGAGAGCAGGCCAGGCCAGCCTCAGTTCTCACTGCACACTCAAGCAGGCTAGGCCCCAGGGGTTATTAATAATAGTGATGATTGTGCCAATAATGACAGTGGGAAAGCCCCCAGAGGGTAGGTAGTGAGCAAGGGTATACCCTGCGTTCCCTCCGAGAGAAAAAGGCCACTGACTCCCATTTTGCAGGCTTCGGGGCCAGACCTAAGCCTCCAAATTGGCTTTGACTTCACAGGAGAGCTCAGCAAATCCTGCAAAAGCAAAATACCTGGAGGAATATCTCTCCTTCTCTAGAGTTTTGGCAAACTTATTATCCCAATCAATATCTGAGTAATTACAATCCCCTGTGATCAAAGGGGGGTGTTTTTCCCTTTCTTTGGCCTCTTTACAGGCCTCTCTTATCTGGAAAAAGATTTCTTAATCTACTTTCCCTAAACGCCCTGCAGGTCTGCATGCCACTGCAGCCCCAGAATTGCCTGATTGCTTTTACTTTCCTTACCTTTTACCTCACTGGCAGCCCTGGTAGGAATCAGCCTTTTAGCTCAGGTCCCCCTACAGAGCCCCAAGGGAAAGAGCTGGATGACAGCTGGGGCTCCTGGGAACCCCAAGGAGCTGCATGGGAGTCTCTTCCCTCTCCGTCTAAGAGCAAGCAGGAAAGCCTCAAGGGTGGGATCAGCCTATACCGGCCACTCCTCTTATTCTCTCTGTAGCCCCTGCTTCTTTCTGCCTTTCCTCCTGTCTCAAGGCCCTACAGCTGCCAGCTGGGGATGGAGCTTGTGATGTAGGTGCAGTAGATTGGAAGAGGGATTGTGAGTGTGAAGGGAATTTTCCCTCAGTCCTCTTAGTCTTCCTTCCAGTCTCTCGCCCTCGTGCCCTGCAGACACAAGCCCATCTATTTTTGCAGCTCCCAGAAGGCCCTGCCCCAAAGGCCTGCAGGCCCATATTTTTCCCTCAGCCTCCTCCAGCCTCCTAAGTAACAAATGTTTCCTTATGAGGGTCAGGGTGGGTCTCCACAGAGCCTGGGTTATCTTGCAAGCTGGAGGAGAGGAGCTGCCTTAGAGCCCACAGCTGCTTACTAAGAGGAGCGTAGGGGGCCTCAAAAGCAGCCTCAGGGCCCAGCCAGGCTGATGTATGATTTAGTGACCTGGTCCTCTCTGACTCTCCATGATTTAAGAGGTTTCTGCACTCCAGAAACCTAATTACCCTGCAGATTTCCCTGCCTCTTCTCGGCCTCGCTTCTGAAGAGGCCCTTCCAAGAATGCCACTGGGTTAGAGTCATTACTCCACCGACCCCTCGCAGAGTCGTTTATTGTATTTTTACGAGGGGAGTGCTGCGCTGCCTAATCCATTTCCCTCGAAAGCCTCAGTAGAGGTGGCTCCAGGGCCACAACTGCTGCTCGGGAGGAGCAGCCTCAGCGCTAATGTATGTACACACGTGTGTCTGCACGCAGGGAGGGCCGTCCACCCACATGCACATGTGATCTGCAGCAGGCTGCGCACACTTAGAGACAGGCAGAGATGCTGGCTAGGCACGCGCCACCTGGCCCATTTCGATAAGCATGCTAGGGACCATTCTGTCCAGCCCCCTGCCTCCAGGCAGATCTGTTCCAATTTACCCCAGACAGCATGGGTCTCTGCATCTTGGAGACAGGCAATTTCAGCGTTCCAGTGGAAGAATTTTCTAGTGTTAACAACCCTGCTCCCGTGGAGCATTTTCCTTCTGGAATTCACGATGTTCGTGCTGGAAGGGAACTTGGAAATCACACAGACCGAGCTTCTGATTTCAGGAATGGCAGGACCCAGCCATTTCCATTCTTAGAGCAGTTCCTCTTCCCAGTAGGACAAACACCCAGGGCCTGGAAGGAATCACACACCCGATGGGCTCCTTCCCTGAGCTTGGAACAATGAGGAGGACTTCTGATCAATCCCGGGTCCTGGTTAGGCTCGTCAACTTTTACAAGAGAGTGACAAGCTTACCCTAGAGTTGACAGATTTCAACCACTGGTGTATTTGTAAGGCGTATGGGTCCACATTTATTTGGCACCCCAATAGCAGCACATCTGGTATTTCATAGGCAATTTTATAGCCTTAAACTCAAAGTCAGGGCCCGGCGGGATGGCTCAGTGGTCTAAAGCGCCTGCTTGGGAAAGCTTGGGCGGCTTCAGGGACCACGGTTCAATCCCCGGTACATGCTGCGCCAGCCCTATAAAAATAAATAAATAAAAACAAACAAACTCAAAGTCATACAGTGTCCATCAAAAACGCAGCTGAAAAACCAAATGTAGGACCAATTCCCTGAGTGGTATGTAATCCATCCGTCCTTCTAGAAAGGCTAACAACAGCCCAGGACTAAATCCGATTGGCAGAGCACTGTTGACTGGACCTCACCCCCTGTCTCCTGGGACACTGCTGGCTCAGTTGCAGTGTGGTCTGTGCAGCATAAAGCTCCAGGAGCCACCTCAGGGAGAGGAGCTGCAGCGGATGTCACTTACTGTGGAGCACGGAGCTGCCTCAGGAAGGTCCCACTCTTACACCTTCCCTCCCTCTCTCCTTTTTCCTTTTCCTCACTTCCTCTCTCCCTCCCTCCTATTTATCCTTCCTTCTTCTCTTCCTTCTTCTCTCCTCCTTCTCTGCTTTCTGCGCTTCTCTCTCTCTCTCTCTCTCTCTCTCTCTTTCTTTTCTTCTGCTCTCTGATCTCGCCTGCACTGTAAACTGTGGGACTGACTGGGTTACCCCACATAAGCCAGCTACCAGAACCTTGCAGCCATGGCAGGGCTGCAATCCCCATCTCCCTGCATATTTTTTCCCTCTCTGGTCCCCTATGATCTTCCCTCCTTTGTTCTTCTATTTTCCATTCCTCTTTGTTTCTTATATGTGTTATCACACTGCACTGTATATATCTGTGTGAGCCACCATAGCTCCACTCTGGCACCATACTTCCGGTGGAAGTACATTAATGAATGCATTAGTACAGCTCAAACTGTGCCGCATGCACAGATTATATTTACAAAGGAGTATATTTACCATGCTGGCACTGAAAGGTCTCCTGGGCGGTGTGGGTCTTGAGCTGAATGTCTAAAAAGACACATAAGACATGGAAAGAACAGAAGGAAGTACAAAAGTGATACTAAGTTCTGTCCCCCTTTCCAAAATCATCTGCATCTTCCCTTTCTTCTCACTATTCCTAACAGAGATGCTAACTCTGATACATTATTCAACTGAAAAAAATCTCATAAAATCATTGAAGGTGAGCCCTGGAAGGAGTCTGAGAAGTTAGCTCATCTGGTCCTTTATTCTAACAAAAATAGCAAAGACCAGGGCAGAACAGATTTGGTTTCTGGACCACTTAGAGTAAGGTCTGAGTTGAGAACTAGCACCCAAACTCACTCTAAGCCTGTGCTCGGCCACCAAGCTAAGCAACTACAGTTGCATCCAGAAGCCTGAGCTTTGCATATACGTGGTGATGTGCCTGCCTCCTTTTATCACATTGAGGAAGGGTAGATGGGGTTCCCACATATGTAATTTAATACTTTCAGGAAAAGTTAACACATATAGAACTTTGAATGCTTTCCTTCATCTCACAAAACCCCTCCTCCTCTTCTGTAAAATGAAGATGATTATCACTATTACATGAAGAACTGGACAAATAGGAGCCCTTCACCAAAACTACTGATGGTAGTGGTGGTGGCAGTTACTATCTCTACCACTTCATAATTGAAAAACAGAAGCTTAGAGAGATGTATTATTTTGGCTAAGAAAACACAGCGGAAACCCTGATCTGTCTGGTCCAAATCTACATCTTTACTACTTGGAATCCACAGAGGACGCGTGGACTTAGCCATTGGAATTTCCCACTTTGCACTCACGCCATCTCCACTCCACTCTCTCTGCCTCTTCCCGACCCCACAGACAGCCACTACCCATAGGCCACCTACGTCTTCCCAGACACCAAGTGCCTAAATGGTAACACCAGTACCAAAATGCCTAAATGGAGATGGATATTTGAGATCATAATCAAGGGAGGCTGTACCATCTACACTGGGACCATCCATCTGGGCCAAATTATACAAGGTCCCAAGAAAAAGCCAGAGGATGCTTCTAGGTTCTGGACTACTTAGAGGAGACTTTCATTGGAGAGCTCCATAGCCATAAATCCCAATATATCTGTGCCCTTTGCTATATCCCACAAAGATAATTAGTCAAAGTTCTGTCAGAAAAGTAATTTATTATAGACCTGTTTGGATAGAAGTCTCTAAAGAGTCTGTTTCTTCTGGCCCAAGAGATGAGCATCTAGATTTTGTTTCAACATCTTGAGTAGAAATGTGGACATCTGGGGTCCTGCCTGAGTCCTCCCCAGCCAGCCTCCCTCATCTCTCCGGCTCCATCAAGCACATAGGAAGGACAATATGTTACTGGGTGAGGAGACCGAAATGAAAAAGAGAAGACCACAGGCATCGCTCAGGTTCAGTAGATCTTCTGAGGGTCTTATCAGTCATTAAAGGGGAG
Organism: Myocastor coypus; assembly: GCA_004027025.1. Classification (NCBI taxonomy): domain Eukaryota; kingdom Metazoa; phylum Chordata; class Mammalia; order Rodentia; family Myocastoridae; genus Myocastor; species Myocastor coypus. Next base: position 29,298 of record PVJA010005134.1, on the reverse strand, counting down.
CGTGAACTGCGGGTTCAGATACTCTTATCTTGTTTCCATTTCCGATTCCTCACAGACTGGGCTGCATCCACTCCCACTTCTCAAAATCTCAGCTTCAGGCACCAAACTTCCCTTCAGATGGTCATACCTGAGATCAAAGGGTCCTAGGCCAGTACATACCGTGGCCAAGCAATTCTCAAAGCTAGAGACTATCTAATTATACAGGAGGCTAACCCAGTGCCTCTTTCGCTGGGTCCACCCCACCCCCACCCCCAAGAAAGCTCCAGCATAAGCAATTCCCAGTTGTTAGTGTGCTACGGTGAAAACAGAAACAGCTATGGAGCAGCTTGGAAAGAGCATCACTCCATTCTGCTGGAGTAAAAGGAAAAATGTCCAAGGCAACAGGGAGTGGCCTGGCTAGGCAGAGATGTAAACGATAGTGCGCAATTAGGTCAAAGATCTTGAAAAAATATAAACTGCCGAGCCAAAGCGAAGATGGAAGAACCAAAGAATCCAGCAGTGGTCATCACCCTAACTTACACCGCACACAGAATGAACCCAGAATGAAGCATAAACCTAGGCATAAAACCTAAACCTCTTTATAGAACTTTTAGAAAGAAATTCAAAAACAAAACTGAGCGATCTTAGTCTAGGCACAAATTTCTTTGGCTACACTACCAAAACAATCATCTATTAAAGTTTAAAAACCTGCAAATGGTAAGAATTTCTCTTGAAAGAATTAACAGGCAAGTCATAGGCTGGGCGAAAATAGTTCCAAAACCCATATCTGACAAAGGACTTGGACCCAAAATACAAAAAGAACCTTTAAAACTCAACAATAAGAAGTTAAGGCCAGGCCTGGTGACATAAGCTTATAATCTCAGGACTGCCCCAAGTTCGAGGCCAACCTGACCTATCTAGTGAGATCCTATCTCTATAAAACAAATCAAAATTCCCCAATAAAAATTGACCTCTTGAGAAAAAATGAACAATAAACATGTCACTGATAAAAACATATAGCAAATAATCACATCAAAAAGATATTCAATATTAGTTGTTTAAAAATACAAATTAAGCCGGGCGTGGTGGCTCACGCCTGTAATCCCAGCACTCGGGAGGCTGAGGCAGGAGGATTGGTGCGACTTTGAGACCAGCCTGGGCTACAAAAGTGAGCTCAAGGCCAGCCTCAACTACATAGCAAGACCCTGTGTCAAAAAAAGACAAAAAAAATAAAATAAAATAAAATAAAAATACAAATTAAAACTATAGTAAGATGTCTTGCAAATAATCACATCAAAAAGATATTCAATATTAGTTGTTTAAAAATACAAATTAAAACTATAGTAAGATGTCTTGCATACCTATTAGTATGGCTAAAATTCAAATAATCAACCATTTGACAACACTAAGTGCTGAGTGAGATATGAAACAAGTGGGATTCTGCAGCAGAGTAGGTGAGAATGTAAATTGTAGCCATTCAAGAAAAGTTTGGTAACTTCTTGTTTTTTTTTAGTTTTATTTATTTATTGTATTATGGCTGGCTCAGCCTGCCCTGGGGGTGGGGCTGGCATAGCACATGGTGCCAGGGATCGAACCGTGGTCCCTGCAGTTGCCTAAGCAAGTACTTTAGACTGCTAAGCCATCTTACCGGCCCAAAAGTTTGGTAATTTCTTAGAAAGTTAAACACATAACTTGCATGACTTCGTAACTACAGTCTCAGTGTTTATCATGTTAAATGAGCTTACTCTCGCTTCAACCCTGCACGTGACTATTTGTAGATACTTTATTCATAATAACCAACCACTGAAAAGAACTTCACAGTCCTTCATCTAGTGAATGGACAAACTACAGCACATTGTGCAATGGAGCCCTGCACAGCAACGAAAAGAAGTGAACTGCAGATGTATAGAACGACATGGATAAATCGAGATTTATTGTTCTAAGCACAAGAAGTCAGGCTCAAAAGGATATGTAAGATATTCCGAAAAAGTCAAATTGTAGGAACAGAAAGCAGATTAGTGGTTGCCAGGGGTAGGACAGGAGAATTGTTGAATGAGGAGGACCGAACGTAAGGGGATTTGGAGGAATTATTCTACATCTTCGTTGTGGTAGTGATTACATGACCTAGATTTCTCAAGACTCTTGTAACCATACACTAAATAGGGTTAATTTTACTGATTGTTAGCTATATCTCAATTATATTAAAACCATGAGAAGTCTCTGTTCTTAACAAGATAGCCCTTATGTTGTGTACTCAAAGTTGCTATCCATATTTTCTACATGATGCATGAAATAAAGGCATTCATTAACTTGCTCATTGTTGTAGTTGGTTTGCAAGGGAATAGATCAATACAGGACACACCACTTATGGAATTATTTTATAACACTCACACAGAAAGTCAAATGCAGAGAAGTCGGGAGATCTGTCTTCATGCTCAAGGCTAGAAGAATGCAGCGGAAGGCATGGAGCCCACAGCGATGTTCTCCATGAGGCCAGCCTTGCATCAGGAAGCCCAAGGGCCAGTGCTGGAAGCTGCACCCTGCCTTGTGCTGCAAGGCTGAGAGCTCAATGCTGGAGCCAGACAGCGACGCCAAGGCAGAGACAAGAGCTCTTCTGAGGAGAACAGCAGTAAATCTGGGTGACAGTGAGGACCCCAGCTCCTCCTCCAAGGATAACAGCAGTGGCAAGCTTCTCCAGGAGAATCAAAAGCATAAGACCTTCCCTTCCTATCCCTTCGAGCCATCCAAGCAACAATCCTCAGCTGGATCAGCAGCGAGTTCCCATTTAAACTGAGTATCAGTTACTCCACTGCACCCATGGCCCCAGAGTTAGCAGAGCAGAACTGGAATTGGGATCTGAACCAGGAGCTCTGGAGTACAGGACTTTAGCCACCAGACTGCTGTATTGCTTCTCATTTTTGATTCCTGAATATATTTTGGCTTATTCATTGGACAAAAACCAAACTGAAGGTTAGTCTCTGAGTCATAAGCATCTAATTTGTGTTTCAAACACAGAAGAAGAGTTGCCTGTATGTACCATAGTCTTCAAACCATTCACACTATAAAAGAGTAAGAGAGGAAAGAAAGTCCTTTTCCGTCTCTTCTGTCCCTACTCATTCCTCAACTCTAGATAGTTATTTTCTCCAGTGTCTTTGAGGATCACATTTACAGCCTTGCACATGATAAGCAAGCACTCTATGACTGAGCCCCAGCCCCAGCCCCACTGGGCATCGACTTGCTGGCATCTGTTGGCCTGCAAGTATATGGTTATACAGATACATCATATGCCTTTCAAATCTCCGGTCTCATCTCCACCATGGGCTCTATCTACACTCATCATGGGACAGAAATTACCTGTAGAAAAAAGACAGGAGCCATGGCCTTGTCATAGACTAGCTGTGCGTGTGACTCAAGGGAAGCAAGGTCACTTCCATATTTCATTTTTTTTTCATTTCTAAAATAGAGATGATAATACCTATTTTTGGAAGGATAGACCATGATAATGGTTCTATAAATGACATTCAATCCAAACATGTGAGCAGTGGAATTATTCTAGATGGCAGCTATGGCTATGACCACCAAATCACTGCTCCGTTCAGTCAATGCCACTGGATGAAGGCGATTCAAGCTCAGATCTGCCTGAATTGAGTACCTTTTTAAAAATCTATTGCTACACCATCCTAACAAGTAATTTGGATCCCATGTCACTCAAAGTATGACTGCAGGAATTGAAAGGACAGGAAATACTTAGCCTAGAGAAGCAAAGACTCTTCAGGGATGTGAGCATTGGTTTAAAATATTTGAAGAGCTGTCATATGGGAAGAGAAGGTAGATTTGTTCTCAGTTGCTCCAGGGCAAAGCAGAATTAAGCCAGATGCAGATTTTGTTATTATGGAATAAAACTGTCCAACCGGTACTATTAGCCAACAAAGGAGGAGATACCCATGAGGCCGCGAGCTTCCTACCTCTTCCCAGAAATCAAGCGGGAACTCTTCAGACATTCATCAGAAACCTAAGAAAAGCCCCAATAAGCCAATTTCAGAACACCACGTCCCTTGGTACTGAGGCACTTAGCTCCAGAACATACTTAGATACAGGAAACTGTTGAAGGAGGCCAATCTGTCCCTTCCATCTTTCACTCTCCCCATTAGTGAGGACATTGAGAGTGTAGGCAGAATCAGACATACCCAGCAACCAAGGCAGAAACCAGGTAGATGGTTTTGTCAGCTGCTTTTGCATTTAAGAAGAGAAGCAGAGGAGAGAATGTCCTGCCCTCCAAAAAATGCAGGCCTATTTGGATCCTCTTTGAAGTCCCCTGGCAGCTGACACACATGCCCATCTGCCACGCTGGCACCATGCCCCAGCAAGGGAAGCTCTGCTTCCTACCGGTCAGCTTTGGTGCCAGGTGGCTGCATGGGTCTGCAGAGGGGGCCTCTGCCTCACATAGCACAGGAGACCTACAGTTCCCATAGTCCTGTCCTGTCCCACTCAACCCTCACCACCCTTACAGGGAGCACAGAGATACCCAGAGCTGCAGAAGAAAGAAACGAAGGTGGAAACTCTAGCGCTCAGGGCTGCCAAACGAACAGGCCTTGCCACATTGAGCATGTTACCGAGCCAAGACCACCTATGGAACAACCAAATGGACTCTTGGAAGGAAAAGCCAAAGGCACAAACAATACCAGCTCGGAGGGCCCCACAAGGGGTATGGGGCACTGACAGAGCAATGGGACAGTGTGTGACGCCGTTGGCACTGTCATTTTCCTCCAAGAACGAGGAGGGACAACTCCGAGGGGAGGATAGCCATTTTTGTCTCCACAGCTGCCCTTGGTGAAGCTCATTCTCCTCCGTGGTTGGACAAGAATGTGTGAGCTTATGACGAGCTCTGCGGGACAGTTCCGGGAGTGCCCTCCCGCACTGGCCCGTGAGCATGTCTATGCGTGTGCGTGGTCACGTCCGTGGGAGGCCCGCCGTGGCTGTGTACTGCTGATGCTGCAGAAGCGCAGAAAGGCCTGGCAGCTAATCCGATCATTCATGCTTCCCTTGTTCCTACTCTTGGATCTGAAAGATAAAAATACCCAGGCAAATGACCAGTTTCATGGACTGTTTCCTCTTTTGTCAATACAAAGAATTGTGAGCCGTCATCTTGTCCCTCCTCTCCAGAGAGAGAACTCAAATATTTATGACCAGCTTTTATAACACTAATTGTATTTCTAATTGTTTTTCCTCTCAGCAGCACTGCTTCCCTCACCTCGGTGACGATGGGCAGTTCTGGAGTTTATGAAGAGTAGTTTGTCACAGATGAAATTCCGGAGAGGCTTCACACAACGCAGCCGCATTTCCTGCTTACTGGTCTTCTGTTCTCAAGCAGAGGTTCTGGCTGGAAGCCAAAGTCCTACGTGCCCAGCAGTCCTGACGGAAGGGACAGCTCTGATTCCATCCTCCCCGCCCCAGAGCTTGGGCAGTCAAAGATGTGATCAAGAACAGCTTCTGGGGCTGGAGTCCTTCTGCTGCCGTGATAAGCTAGTTTCTGCCTCGATTTCTCTACCTAGACAAAAAAAAAAAAAAAAAGTCCCACCTTCCAAATTTCCTGTTTCTTGTGATTCCACTCAGCAAAGACCCATTGATTTTTTTTTCTTTTTTTTTTAGGCTCTCAAAACTGATTTTAGATTTGCAGATCAATGAAAGCACAGGAAGCAGCATGGCATACCGGGAGGCAGGTTTGACTAAGAAATAGGAAAGGCGACGTCTCTTCATTCAATTGTTTACTAGCTCATTTATGTGAGCAGCGTTGTCTCACCCCTCGGAATAGAAAGACCCCCAAATCTCCTTACCTCTTAAACCAGGGCGGCTTTATTTACAAGATGGAAGTGGACTGTATGCGAAGATTGAAGTTTCCAATATTTCTCAGGACAGCTGAAGGGAGAGTTCTGCAGATGGGGCGCTGGCATGGCAGGACCAGGATTTGAGAAGCCCGAGTTCTAATTCTGCTCTGCTACTTTCTAGTTTACAACCCTAGACAAAGCATTCCAACTTTCTCTAAGACTTTTGCTCTTCATTGATAGGGCCAAGACAAAAGTAGACTTGGGCCCCATGTTGATTTTGAATGTCACATGAGTTAGTGTGGCGGATACCATCTGTCAACTCCATATGATTCCGCCTTGATGAAGAAGTTAAGGTGGAATATAACCAAGAAACCCTAGATCTCATCTAGTTTTATTACTTGAGATTTTAGTAAAGATGGACACCAGGAAATGACGTTTGAGAAAAAGATCTCTATCACCCACCCTTCTTTCAAAGGTAGGGTGAAAAATCTTCCTGCAAGCTAATTCTTGGAAGATCACCCCTAAGACTTGGGCCAAATTGATTGTCGCTCCACGGGACAGTGTGATCTTAGTGATGACTGAAATAGATCCAGTGAAGCAAAGCTTAGCTGCGCAGTGGAATCCCCCCTAGGGAGCAATCCTGGCCTACCAGAGGGGGTGGAGGGGGTGGAGATGGGATAGGGCGGGGGACGGTAACCCCAGCCCCAGCCATGTGGAGCTCCAAAGGTTTCAGAACCCTGGATCTGATATCCAATAAGGATTCCAGGGCGGTAGGACCTGAACCCTACGCTAGGCTCTGTATGAGGCCAGACAGGAACAGTTATGGGGGAGGGGCTCCTGAAGGGAGTGATGTCTCCACCCAGACCTGAGGGATGCTGTTGAGCCAGAGAGCAGGTGTGAGAGGGCAGGAAAGCACAACCAAGAGAAAACAGCTGTGCCCAGCAGCTGCAAGTTTCCCTTCTTCTTCTTCTTGAGCGGGGGTGGTGAGTTACGGCACACACGCCACAGTCGGCACCCAGAGGCCTCTCCATGGGCACCTGAGCTCAGCCACCCCAGCAGCCAAGCATCAGATAACAGGGTTGTTTTGTTTTGTTTTGTTTTCCTAAACTAAAACTTCAGTCTTCATGTTCAGTTGCAGCCTTGGCACTTCGTGATAAGTAAGTGGATGATTACAGGCGGGCGCCACCACGCCTGGCAGGATTTATTTTTTAATTGATAAAATGATAGCAATAAGAAAAGCGGCCTCATGGTGTTTACTGGATGATGTACATACATGGGGCTTACTATAAAAGCCTCTCAAGGCTTGGTATGGCCCAGAGAGAAGCATGTGAGTTGGAAATCGGAGTCCATGGATGCAGGATGTTTTTCTAACAGCTACGAGGCTTCAGCCAAGTCACTTAATTTTTCAGCTTCAGTTGCTTATCTGTGGAATGGAAACAATAATAATGATGCCCACCGCAAGGGGCTATGACTATCAAGCGACATCCGGGAACCTCCTGACAGCTCTGACTACTTCAGCACTTGTAATCACCATTCTAAAGAAGAGTGAGGACCCAGGAAGCCAACTGGCTTGCCAGAGGGCCTGTGGTACTGCAGATCCTAAGCTTGGCTCTCACTTCTGTAAGGGGCCCTCTGTCCACTCCTGCTCCCCAAGGAAAAGCCCCTCCCCTGCTCACAGGCCTGCTTGTAGCCACTTACCTGTGTGGAACGGGAGGGAGGAATTCACATCGATTTGAATGTTGCTGTTTATGTTCGCCCTCCCTCAAGAGTTAACTAGAGTCTTCCTAGCATTGATTAGCTCTATCTGGTGTCCTAATGGAGTAAGCACTGGGCCCCTTGGATATTGACTGCAATTTAACAAATATACCCCTTACAACACCAAAAGGGGCCACAGGATGTGGCATTTATATGTCCAGTCACTTTCAACTGAAGTCCCAGCTGGGATGCCTTGTGACTCCCCCTTGGGCAGCTGTTCCCGAAGCTTTCAGTAGAACTCATGAATCAGTGGAACTGTTTATAGTTTTTCCTTTTTAATTTGGAGGCAGTAGTGATTAATTTGAGCCTCGTTGAGGCCAGGGACAAATGTGTGTTGATCATGGCAAGGAATAAGAGTGGCTGGGCTCCTGCCAGGTCTGGGCCTCCTGGAACGTCTCTGGACTGGCTGGGATCCCTGTGCAGGCCTCTTTCCACCCCTGTGCCAGGAACCACTCTAAGCAGAGATCTTGCAGCCCTGCCTGGCAAGCTGGGATGGAGCCCTCAGTCCCACCCTGCACTTCCTCCTAGGTGTTTCTTCTGCAGGTCAGCCAGACTCCACTGTTTCTCGCCTCCTTCCCACTGCCTCCTTCCCAAGCCTTGGGCTGCCCTAGGTCCCATCCAGCTTCCGCCAACACAGCCTCACCTGCCTTTCACTGCTTGTTCTGGGTGGTGGCCTCCTGAACTTGCGCTGCTCTCCTAAGAAGATTGGAGCGAGGCTCAGGGAAGCTGCAGGCTGGAGATCAGTCAGGGGAGCTGGGCTGGTCCCTGCCCTCGGCCTGATTACTTTTAATCCATCCCACAGGGAAATTTCAGGTTATACTCTGGGGCCCATGTGCTCTGACCTCCCTGGCTCTCTGAAGCCAATCTTTGTTTCATTATGCTTTTGACTCAGTTGTGTGTGTGTGTGTGTGTGTGTGTGTGTGTGTCTCCAAACAGCATGAAATAAATCAAGGAAAGAGGGAAAAAACAGTAGATTGGGAAGAAATTTTGGAGTGACATGTCAGTAAAGGACAGGAGGAGGCTGGGAGACTTTCTGGTAGCAAAAGGGGAGCAACCATTGCATGCATCTTTTGCAAGCAAATCTCCCCTTTCAGGGTCTCCCATCCCATCTGAATTCCATTTGATGTAGGTACCCTGGGCTCCTTCTGCCATGATGCCCCACATGGAGAGTGATGGAGCAGAGGAGCCCCACTTCCCTGCTTGTGCCTGCCCCCCACAGCGGTCCCCCAAGCCTGCCTGGGTTCTGTGTCTCCTGGTTCCCCAGCAATAATCCACCCTCTGGCTTCCTAAGGAGCTGCACAATAGCTTTATTGAGCGGTGCTATAAATTTCGGCAAGGCCAGCCCTGGGAGTAGGCAGTCACCTTCAGAGGAGGCTCCCTCTGGACTGGCTGCTTGCAGCACAAGGGGTCTTTCATAGCTACGCGTGCCGTGCGTGGGGCGAGATGGCCTATGCATGGGTGTTGGGTTCCTCAAGCCTCCCTCAGCTCCCTCGCCCCCCACCCACTCCCTGTGGCAGCACATGGTTAGCAGGGGGGACCAGCAGCTACAAAGACAAACGCTTGGCTTTGAAGGAGACTGTTTGGATGGCTGCTTCTTTGTTTCCCCCAAGTTTTGGCCTCAGCCCAAAATTGAGATAAGGGAAGGATGGAGAAGAATAAATAACTATGTCTTGCAGGCCTTTCTAAAGTTGTGACACACCAGGCGAAGCAGGGGGAGGCGGGAGGAAGAGGAGGGAAGGACTTTTCTTTCTTTACTGGGGGGAAATTGCTACTTTTTCTAATAACAAGGAACTAGAAAACAGCTGAACCTTAAAACTTCAAACTTCAATCAAAGTCACTCTCAGAGAAGAGTAGGTGGTTTGCAAAGGCTAAGAAATAAAAAAAAAAAAAAAAATTAAAAGAACAATTGGTCTGGAATTAATCAAGATATTAATATTAGAAAAGGTAGCTTAGAAGACAGGCTATACCCAACTTCCCTAGATGACAAGGGGATCTAGAGCTTCTCTCTGCCCCACCCCGGCCCCTTACGCATTAGGCTCAGGACCCTGAGTGGGCAGAGATCAGAGCAGGTGCTCCTAGAGCAGTGTTGAGTGACGGCTCCAAGCCACAAAGGGACTTGTCTGGTGGGAGGCAGGGTGTAGGCTCCCCGTGGCTGTCAGGCCATTCCCAGCTCTCAGCTCATTTAAACGAAACCCTGCAAATGTGTATTCCCTAGCAGGCCCGCCACACTCCGGTGCTCCTGCCAACTTGCTCGGCAGCTCTGCACACAGCAGATCAATGTGCGCAATTTAGCAACAGAGAGATGAAGACTTCTGTGAAGGGGTGCGCGCAGGCAGGCAGAGGCCCCCATTGCCTGCCTCCGCCCAAGACTGCGGCTTTCCCCTCGACTTCCCACAGTGCTGACCTCCAAACCTTTAATGGGAAAAAAAAAACCTCTTTCAGCCATGGACGCAGAAGGACCTCCCCTCAGGGCCACCTTGGTAGAGCAAGTCGTGAACCCCCTTTGGACATCTGCCTGGTATGCACAGCATGAGTGACCATGCATTTGCATAAAACCCTACCTGTATCCCAGCCAGATGGACACTTCCACAGCTCCTGTGTCCTCTCCCCTCCTCCCACCCCAAGAATCTCCCAGTTCCTCAGCAGGCATTGAAGAAACTTGGGGACAGGTGATGGCGTGTTGAATAAACACAGATGCTATTTACCTTCCATCCCTTTTTCTGACTATACTTAGAGGACTGAAGAAAAAAATCTGGGGGAGGCTGCGAAGCCCTCTGTCTTTAGGAGAATGACTCTAGCCACCTCTGAAAGTGCTTTCTTCACAATCCTGTGCTACAGCTGAACTTGGAGAGCTGGTGTCAAAGCCAAAGCCTGAAATTCCCCTGCATAAGATCCTCTGCGCAGTCCCTCAGGTCTGAAGCAAGGCTTTTTGCCAACTTTCACAGGCACCCTCGGGCTGAATGTTGCTCTTTTCCCGCCAAGGTTGTCCTTGGTGTTCATTTTTGTCTGATTTTACTAGAATGAGGACTCCAGGGAAAGGGGCATGGTGAATTTTGCCCGATACTCCAGACTCTTGCTAGGAAAGACACACAAGGCCAAACCAAACACAGGCTCGGATGAGGAAAGAAGGCCATGCACTTGCCGGTGGAAGGTTCCATCCTAATCCAGGGACCCCTGCCAGTATCGTCCTCTTCACTCGCACTGAGGTTCCCTGAACTACAAGTGAGATGGTTAAAAACCAGATTAAGGTGATTTGCTCAAAATCATAAAGCATGAATGGCGTGAACAAGACCTACATTGAGAATTTTTTACTCCAAAGCTTGTTTTCTTTCTCTGCAAGCAATGTGACGTGGTAGAAAGGGGGTAAGTGTTGAATGTGGACTAGAAATGAAAGATAAATCTGGTGCTGGCACTTGGCTTCAATTACACTTTGAGCATATTTGTTCCTTCTCTGGTAGAACGGAGGGCCTAATGCCTATGTCATAGAGCGGGTAAAAATATGGCATGAGTCAACACCTGCTGAATACCTAGAAAAGTAGCAGGCGTGTAGCAGGTATAAGCAGATGTTACTTCCATACCTCCTTGCCTTCTCCATTTGTAGGATAAAAATGAATTTAAAATGCATGCTATGGAAAATGAGCAAAAGTATACAACCCAGGGCGTTTCCCCAGCTCTGCACAGCTGCGGACAGAAACCAGATGATGAAATAAGATGCTTCACCCACCCCTTCAGTGGTATCCCCTGCCCTTCTTAGCCACTGTGTCCCTTTAAAAAATAATCTCTATTCTGATTCCTAATATTGTAGGCTGATGGTAGCTGCTTCTGCATATTATATAAGTAGATCCACGCAATATGTTTCCTCTCCTATCTGGTTTACTTATATTTGTGAGATCCACATTGCTATAATAGCAATAATTCACCCATTCTCACTTCTTTATAGTATTCTAGTATGGGAATATACTCAATTTATTTAATCCATTTTCCTGTTCAAGAGCATTTGCATTGTTTCACAAACTTTCACTGCTCCGAATGTTCTCAAAGAGGTGCATTGATAAATATATGTATGATTTTTCTGCTGCCTATAAAAGCAAGAGTACAGTCATTGGTTTCTAAGATATGTATATGCTCTGCATTAGTAGGTACTATAAACCCTTTTCCCAAACACTTACTACAGTGTATACTTCTGCCTGCTGCTGAAGAGTTCTGATTTTTTCACATTTTCACCAATATTTGGTGTCTTCTGTCTTTTCTCTCTTAGCTATTATATGGAAATACAATGGTGCTTCACTGTATTTTAATTTATAAGCCTCTGGTTGCCAAAAAGTTGGGCTCCTTTTCATGTTTATTGATCCTTCAGAGGTCTTCTTTTAAGAAAGGCCAATTCAGGACCAGGGAGATACCTCCATGGGCTAAAGGGCCTACCTAGGCAAGCTTAGGCAACCAAGATCCCCCCGCCTCCCACTCCCCATCCCTACACCTAGGGTGGGCTGAGCCGGCCAGAGTCCCTGCATCATTACCCATGCTTATAATCCCAGAACTGGGGAGGCTGAAAGCAGGAAGATCACCAGGAGTCTGAGCTGCATATTGAGACCCTGCAACAGCCAAATACATTAAATAGATAGATAGATAGATAGACAGACAGATAGATAGATAGATAGATGCCAATTCAAGTCTTTAGTACCATTTTCTATTGGGTATCTGCTTTTTTCATTGATTTGTAAGGTTGTTCATGTATTCTGGATACAAGACCTTTGAGATATTTTGCAAATATTTCTCCCACTCTGTGACTAGCTTTACTTTTTCTTCAGTAGTGTTTTGATTAATCAACGTTTTTCATTTTAGTATAGTTCAATTAGTGAGTTTCTCCCTCAGCTCCTTTCTGACCCGCTGAAGAAAGTTTTATCTATTTTGGGTCATGTGGATATCTTTCCATTTTTCCCCCATAAGATCTTATCATCATGCTTTTCTCATTTATAACTACAAGGGCCAGCCAGCTAGCTCAGTGGACTACAGTGTCTACTTAGGCAGAGTGCAGTGACCAGGGTTCAATCATCAGCATACAATGCTAGCCCTGCCCCCAGGGTGTGCTGAGATGGTGATGGAGACTGGGCATAGTGGTGCGCACCCATAATCCTGGAACTTGGGAGCCTGAAAACAGGAGAGTCACTGCAAGTCCGATCTATGCAATGCAAACCTCTAGACCCTGCCCTCAATACAGAAAAACATAATTTATAACTACAATTCACCTGATTGTTGTGAGGTAGGGATTAAAGCTTTCTTATTTTCCACTAAAACCATTCCATTGAGCTAACACTAATTATTGAAAGAGTTATCTTTTCTACCACAATGATGTAGGCACCTTCATTATAAATGTGCTGACTGGCATGTGTGTGGGTCTAGGTACTATGCTTGATGGGTCTATTTGTGAATCATTTCACATGTGGGACATTGTTGTAACTACTGTAGTTTTACCTATGTATTCAAGATACATTTTGAAAGCTAATTCTAATATTTTGAAAGTCCAGGAACTAAAGAAGTGTTTGCTCCTTTCTGTATTGACCAGCTTTTCATCGCTAGCACAACACGTGCAGCAAAATACTTAGCAACAAAGCTTTAGTTAAGTCAAAGTTGTGAGGGTTCAGCATCTAAGCAGTGTAACACAGGCTTGTGGCAAGGAATCCCTTGGCTGCGTGACCCTGTGAAAGACAGCTCTTACGGTTTATGTCTAGTTGTCCTCCCAAAGCCTCATGCAATCATGGGGCAGGAACTTCTATAGATTGAGACTTGATTCATGAGTCACTGGGATTATGTGTGTTAGTACTGATGGGATTATGGGTCTGAGTACTGCTGGGAATTATAGGCGTGGCCTGAGGCGGATAGGCTAAGGCAGAGCCTGATGTAATATAAAGAGGGACAGCAACAGACTCACGCTGTTGCTCTCTGCTCCCCTGGTTATTCCATTGTCTCTGTTGCTGTTTCACCACCACGAACCGCTGCTCTCTGCCATGTGCCCCTCTGCCTTGGAGCCAGCTGAATATTGACTGAAACCTCCACAAACTGTGAGCCAAATAAACCTTTCCTTCCTTCATTTTGAGTGTCGGGTTTTTGTCCCAGCAATGACAGAAAGGTAACTGAGACAACAGCAACGGTGGGAGCGTGGGGCACAGCAAGCAGCCTTGAAGCAAAGGCAGATGGGTAGGGCTAGGAGTACTCATTTTACAACAACCTCTCTTGAGAACTCAAGGGGTCACTCAAAAACTGTTTTCTAAAAGCATGCCCCAGTGACCTAAGCCAGTAATGGTGAACCTTTTAGAGCTTTCAATGAAAACCAGTAGACTGCTGGGAGTATGTGTAACACAGTTCACCACCATCCTACTCCCACCTCTGAAGAGTTCCACCATCTCCAGGTAGCAGCATCTGGGGAAGTAGGCCTTTAATTATATGAAGCTTTGAGAAAGATACAATTAAACCACACCCACACCACAATAACTTCCTTGCTCAGAGGTAGATTATACCATTACCAAATCATCTGTAGTTTGGTGGGAAGAGGAGGTGAAGGGAGAGAGCAGAAAACCCATGTCATAAAAGTTTGACTGTCAGGCCAAGTGAGATTTGAGTAGACTGTCCCATGTTCATCATGGCAGGAAGAATCCAAAGACGTAAGAAGCTGGTGGAAGTAGCCTGGGCTTAAGAGTTAGAAGTCCTAAAGTGTAAGTCCACTTATCCACTATCTGCATGCAATAGCTGGTGCCTTTCTCCGGGCATCTTTTCCTTCTGTAAGAAGAGGCGCTAGAACTACCTGTCACCCAAAGTCTCTTCTGCCTCTGAGCCTAGAGCTATGACTCCAAGCCAATGAAATGAGCAATTGCTTTAGGAAAGAATCCTCTAGCACTACCAAGGCATTTCATGTTAGAAGCAGTATACTTCCTTATTTCTATTCATCCCCGGTGTGAGAAGGTGTGTACCTGCTGGGCCAGATGCTTCTCAGTACTCAAGAGGGAGATATTATTACCTTGTTCTGAGCTGGGATTTGCTCTAGAAATAGAGATGAGTGGCTTGAGTGTTAGAAAAGGATGGGTTCAAAATTCTGGTTCAACAACTAACTTGCTACATGGCTTTGGAAAAACTAATCTGCCCCTTTCAACCTGTTGCCTACAATGTAAAAGGATTATAAGCATATTCACTTTGCTCCTGTATCTTTGCCCACCTAGAATGTCTCCATAAGGACAACCTTGTATTTATAAATTGCATGCTGTTTTGACACTAAGGAAATTCACTGTCAGGTGCCTTATCATCTCGCACCGGTTAGTTGCTTTGTTGTTTTCCATCCCCACCTGCCTTGAACCAGACAACACAGGCAGCAATAAATTTATAATTTACCTGGAACCGATTCAAAGTAACTCACACCTGCTCAGAAGCTACCTTAGTTTATTTCGGGTAGGAGTTCCCAGAGTGTTTGATCCTGAGAATGGGTTTATGACTGTGAGGTCACTGGAGGACCATCCCTTGGATCACCAGGGGATTAAATGTGATCACTGTGTCTGAAGCAGTAAGCACAGAGCTGGTTAGATCACAGACACTTATAATCCTGCCCACTGGTGTTCCTACCTTTCTTATGACACTTTCTGCCTAAAGAAGTTGGCAGTATATGTGCCAGTATGAAGTAACCACAGGATTGGAGTCCTTATGCCAATTTGGATGTGAATAAAAGAAAAATATTAGTGTACTTGTAGGAAAGAGGTATTCTTTCCATATCCCCAGGGTCCCAGGGAGTTTTCTCCCCTTCTCCATAGGAAATGGAGCTCTACTGTAACATAGACTCTGCACCTAGACTGCCAATGGCCCCTGCAGGGAAAGAGTAGACCTCTGGCCACAGCCCCTGTGCTTCCATGGGGTCTCAACAAAGACCACTTTTCTCTCCTGTTCAATCCCTGCAGAGGTGATAGCCTGCCGCTCCATGATGTCCCTGTGCTAGAATGGTTGCCCAAGCCCAGGCCAGCTGCAGGGCAGAACCTATCACATATTTCAGAGAGGTCTCCCCCTCTTCTGATGTTCCCCTCCTGTGTGGCTCGGGGGGAGCAGGCTGGGCACACAGGCCCTCAGTGGGAAATAATCACAGATCTGTTCCTTGCATGTGGTTCCCAGCATATTTGTTTGATCCATGTCCAGGTTCTCTTAGCCATTTGCTTCTAAGCCGACAGCTGAACATAAAAGCAGTCCCAAGCGGCTGTTTTCAGGTCTTCAGCAATGGTTAGCCGCAGTTGGGAAATCTCCTTTCCTGGGCCCCTGAGTAAATTATCACATGTTATCGAGTCGGAGCTTTGGGGTGGCCAAGCCGTGTCTCCGCTCCCGCTCAGATGATCCATCACCCGCCTAGTGGGTTATTAAGACGTTCTCTGCCCGGAGTGTGCATCAATCTGTGGCTCTGCTGTCCTCCCAGAGGGACACGGAGGTGGAGGAGCTCCTGGAATTTCTGTCCCCCAAATGTTTCAGCCACACGCCGTCAGTCTGATCACCAGTCTGCCGCCACCGCACACTTTCTCTCCTCCCCAACCTCTTTGCCCTCTGCAAACCACGCAAGTAACAGTGTCTTCCACCTGCAGCCTTCGCAGCATGTAAAGTCTGGTTTGCCACACAGAGTTCGTGCTCAGAGACAAACCCTCCCTCTGCACCTCGTCCCTCCACAACCAGGTCACCCCACTGCCCTCTGCCTCTGGGCTGAGAGGAGGATTAGATTGCACATGAATAAGCAATATTCACTTGGCTCTGAAAGCCAAGAGTAAATCCCTTGAGCTGTTGTACAGGGCCAGTGCAATATTTTCCAGCTCCTTTTTCTCTCCATTGCTTCCCCCAGCTCCTGTTTCATTTGAAGACCCCCCCTTTTTTTTTCCTTGGGATGTACCTGCAGGCAGGTGACTACATAAGAACAGCATGATCAAAACACAGCACTTAGAGCAGAAAACCAGGACCCCTGGAGCACTCACTTGGGGATCACAGAGGAGACACACTTGGGGAGGTGGCTCCCCTGCTTCCTGCCCACCTTTCCCTGCACTGAGAGGAGCCAAGCAGTCAGTTCTTCTGCTCCCCACACAAGCCCCTGACCTCACCTTGAGGGAAGGCCTCCTGGAGGCCTCTCAGGAGCTGTCTGCTGTGTGAGACTGGAGAGCCAAGTGACCCCTGGGCCAGGGGAGGTCGTGGCCCCTCTCACCTATCCACAGTGGGTGCCCGGCGCATGCCCACAAGTCCCATCCTGTCCCACCACCACTTACCAGTTGTGTAGCTCTCCAGGCCTTACTTTCCCTGCCTGCACAATGGGAAATAAGGATTACAAGGCAGAGGCTAGCCACAAATGCCCAGGGCCACGGCTGCCACATGAAAAGGTGTCAGCAAGCAGGAGCTGCAGGTACTGTGTTTCCCTGCAGGGACCTCCACTCCTCCTGTCTGGCCAGTTCCAACAGGAATATCAGGAGCGGCAAAAGGACTCCTTCGAGAGACAGCATTTATTTCTGTTGTCTTTGGTGAACAAACACTCAAGATCTCTCTTCAAAGTCCTTCCTTAGGGAAATACCACTTAAGGATTTGGTGTCTGCTGTATGACAGATGCTCCATTACTATATCGACTTCAAGAGAAGAAAGGAACAGGAAAGGGAAATGGGGAAGAGGAGGGAGAGAAGGGTTTTTTAGAAGTCAGGGAAGAGAGGGAGAGGTAGGGAGAGATCCCCGTGCACTTGGTCTGGCCCAAACTGAGCTGCTTCCTTCCTCCAACTTCCCTCTTTACAAATTCCGGTTTCTGCAGTCAGAGGCCGAAACCTGACATCATCTTCACCTCACCCCTGGGCCACTCTGCTGCCCATCAGCCACTGACCCAAGATAACCCAAAATGATACTCCACAGACACGGCCTTGTTTTACGGCTGCACTTCGGAGCTCCATCGTCTCCTGTCCCCACAAGCTAAGTCTTCCAGCCCCTCAGCCCTGTTCCATCCACCATCCTCTTTGGTACTTCCAGGTGGAGCTCCTAAAAGCACGATGCCCACTGTGTGCTTCTCCACTTCAAAGCTGACAATGGTTTAGTTTCCCTTCCCCATGGCCCCAAACCATCGCAGCCTCGTGCTCCCCTCCTCCAGCCCAGCTCCTCCTCTCTCCACTCAGGACATGCTGCATACCCTTCTCTCACGAAGAAGCTCAGTTCGATGCCCAACCTGCACTCTGAGATGCGGTAGCCACTGGCTGCAGGGGCCTTCCGAGCACCTGAAGTGGAGCTCATGTTACTCAGAAAACAGATTTTTAGTTTTAACTTTAATTACAAAATGCAGCCAGTATAAGACATTTTTTGTACTAGGTATGGATCTGACAGAAAGGCATTTCATGTTAACCATCATGTCCCATCAGATAGTATTGTACTACAGCACACATGTCAGACAGGTGTCATTTTTACTACTAAAGCACATAAAAAAAAAGAATCACTGACCATGTCGGTGTCAATGGATTCATTTTTGTTTTGCACTGATGCACCATGTAGTGTGATTATTTAAATATTTTATGCAGGCAGCCTGTGTTACAGTGATACCTGCTTTGTTTTGTTAATATGCCCACTACAATGCAAAAATCCATTGTTAGGATCCTTCCTTGGGACCACTGTGCTAGTGCTGGGTAATGACACACTGGGGCCTGATTACCAAGAGAGACATGAAACAAGCCTCCCCGGAGACAGCCAGGGCCACCTCCAGGCTGAGCAGAGCCTAGGGGTGGCATGGATGGAGAACCAAGAGCTCTGGGCACCTACTGACCCACAGGGTATTGCAGAAGGGCAGAAGAGCACAAGGAGGCTAGCCCCGGAACTCACTCTCAGACCAAATCCGAGTTGGTGGGCGGCTCTGGGTCTCAGTTTTCCCATCTGTTAATACAAAGGAAAATGAACCCCTCAAAGCATTCGGGTGGCGCCCACAACAATGCTCTTACTTGCAGATAATGGGTGCTCAATGGTTGCTAGCTATTAATCAACTGGATTCAGTGGAATTAGGCAAGGGGTACACAAAATTGCCCCCGGAGGCCTGTTGATTCCACATATCTCTGCTTCCCAGCCACATGACATCTTGAGAGGATGACCTTGTGACTCACAGAGATGGGGCTCATTGCTGCAGTAAAATTAGCTCATAGGGAAGTATTTCTTACCCATAGACTCAGCATGAAATGCATTCTCAAATGTCTGTCAACTAACCACAATGACCTGCCCTTGTATGGTTGCTACAATCAGTCTTGAGATTTACCTTCAGCCTCCAAGAGATCGGACACACAGGATTTGACTCCGCTTCTATGCAGTTACTTGGGTACAGACTGAACTTTGGGTCTCCCGCAAAATCTGTATGTTGGAGTCCTCCCCCAACCTCGTTATTGCTTGAGGAGGTTGGGCCTCTTCAAGATCCTGAGGTCACAGCCCTTGGAAATGGGATTAATGTCCTTACAAAAGCAGCCCCAGAAAGCTCCCTGGCCCTTTCCATCTTATGAGGGCACAGTGAGAAGGCAGACGTCTGCCAACCAGGATGTGCCCCTCCCCAGTCTCTGAATCTGGAAGCACTCCGGTTTTGGATTTCCCAACCTCTGAAACTGTGAAAAATAAATGTCTGCTTTTTGTGAGTCATCCAGTTGATGATATTTTTGTTACAGTCAAGACAAATAGTCAAATGGACTAAAACATTGGATTTTACACACACACAAAAAAAAAAATAATCAGATTGTTTATATCTCCTTCCAGAAAAATCCAAGGTCAACCGATTCTCCAGGTAAGTATCACTAGAGTTGTGGTACAGAGACGCTCCAAAGAAAATCCTGTCCCTCTTATTTCCACTTTGACAAACTGAGAGGGAGGATGCAGTGAGTAGTAGCCCTACTCAAGCAGGCAGGCTTTTGAAGGTCCTGGAAACATTACCCAAGGTTTGTAAGGTAGGTGGAAAGTTTCACTCTCTGAAATTCAAGGCTTCCTCTATCACTTTAGAGAGGAGCACAATTATTTCGGACAAAACTGGGGAGAACAAGGAGATAGAAACTAACTTCAAGTTCTCTACAAGGCTCCAGATCCAAGCAGAACACCCAGAACCCTTGGGTTTAGGACCTGCACAAGAAGTAAAATGGCTCTCAGGGCAAGAAGGCAAATGAACCTACACAAGAGTTCATCCTTTAGTCCAAGTCACCAACTGGCCCACAGGGCCTGTTAGAGCCGCTCGCTATCAGCTACTAATATAACTTGGTGTTGAGGACTCTGAAAAAGTTCACTGATAGAAATAGTTATTTCCATTTCCCAAATCCAGTGGCCCAGGGAGCTGTGAAGGGTTCTAGTGAGAAATCTCAGAACAATCTTTATTGTAAGTACTTTTCAATGAAAAGAAGCATAGAAGCTCTTTGCCAAGCGGATCCTGAATGCTTTCTATAATCAAATAGGACATAGGAAGATGGAGCAATATACCAGTTTCCTCCCTGTAGCAGACTTCCTACATGTAGCAAAGACTGCTAGTATCCTAGGCCAACATCCATTCATCCCTTCCTCCTGAGTAACAGTATCCTTTTAACTTGGGGCACCAATGGTCCCCAGCTCAAAGACCACACCTCAGCTCTTTCTGCAGTTAGACATGGCCCCATAATGAAGTTCCAGCCAAAGAAATAGAAGCAGCGTATTAAGAGTTTATTTATTTTTTTTTTTTTAAAGAATATGTTTTCTGTCTTCCTTTTTGCTCTTACGTGCCTGGAATGCAACAAGGTCACTGGATTTGCTGCACCTTTGAGGGAGGTAAGAGATGACTGAAGCACAGAGGGTGTGCCACGGATAGTGAGGCGAGTGAGCATCCTGACCCACGGGGACTGTCCACCTTGTCCTATGTGCTCCTGCTGGACTTCTGTTACATGAGACCAACGTGTCTACTGTGTGTAATCTACTGCTTTTGCTTAGTCTTGTGGTGTGAACGCAGAGGGGCAGCTTTGTTAAATGCATCAAACGTTAATCTGAACAAATAATTAAGGTATTTGTCTGATAGTTAAGCTACTCTATTTCTTATTGTATAGCTTTTTTTTTTTTTTTTTTTTTGCGTAGCGTTTTTCATCAGTGAGGGAATTGACTTCCTTGGTTGGTCCAGGCTCTTAATATTCTGGGAAAATTCTTAGACTGAACTAAATTTTTTTTTTCTTTTTATGTATTTGGTACACATAGTGTCTCACTATGCAGCTCAGACTTGTAGTGATCCTTCCATTTTCAGCCTCCCCAGTGCTGGGATTACAGGCAAGTGCCACCATCCTGGCATTCCTTTACTGACGCGGTGCACCCTGGGTATGGGGCTGGCATGGCATGCGGGACTGGGGATGGAATCCTGGCCCCTGCACTTGCCCAAGCAAGTGCTTAGTCTGCTGAGCTATCTTGCCAGCCCTCTGAGTTAATTTTTATGAACAACTATCCCTGAACCAAGCCACCATGGTCCTGGGAGCATAAGCTAGGAAAGGCCAGAAGGAAAGGGAAGACGGGCTATTTCCTATGTTAACCACACAGCAGAACAGACTGAGAGAGGCCCGTCCAAAATCGCACAGCCGAGGCACGCCAGAGCAAGGTCTCAGGGAAACATGCAGCTGCTCCCACACCAGCCAGCACACACAGACTAGGCCAGTGCTGAGCTCTTATTAAGCAAGGGAGCTAACAATGCTGCCTCCTCTACCTTCTAAAACAGACACAGCTTTGTCGTCAGGGCACTAAAGACGGCAGCAAAGCAGGGACAACCCACACAACAGAGCTTCTTAAAATTACAAAGCAGAAAGAAATTAAACAACCCCTCAGAGCAGAGAAGGGATACTTCAGGACTGACCACCCCCTAAACTCAGGACTGGCTGGGAAAGTCAGCCCTGATGCTGGTGTTAGCCCAGAAAAATCTCTGACACTGACAGCAAAACTGGGAGAGTGACAGTATCTCTACTGGGACTTTTTTGAGAAGAGTTTCTGATTAGTCTCAAACATCAGTGTGACTTATTTTCTCAGCTCTAGTAAATATTTAATTATCAAAATAAGGGCGCCTTTTTCTTTCTTTCCTTTTTTTTTTTTTTTTTTTTTTTTTTTTTTTTTTTTTTTTTTTTTTTTAACCTTCCTGCATCTGAATCACAGTGAGAATTTATTAAAGCTCTCTTGGCAGTGAACAGCATCCTAGTGTGACGTCTTCTAACTGACATCCCTATAATTAGGAGGAATTGTCTTTTCATACCACAAATTTGAACTGGCTAATTACTCAATGGATATTTAGCTTTTTACGTAGGCAAATATTATGTGAAGGGAAGAACTTTTATTGAATACATATTCACCCAGAAAACTCCCCAGGTGCCAGCTGTGACCTCTGTGAGTTCTTCTCTGGCATCCGTCAATGCCATCGTCACCCCCACTTCTGTCATCCCAGGCACGGGTATGCATGCACATGCGTGCGCGCACACGCGCACACACACACACACACACACACACACACACTCTAGTACTCCAGGGAATGCTGATGGGGTCCTCAACTGTTGCTTGGGTTTTGAGTTTCTTATGAAATATTTCATCACTTGAGAATTTTAAATACTATGAGAGATACTGTGTATCCGCCTCATAGCACAATAAATAAAACATTACCAATAAAGTTCGATATTCATGTGCTGCGTCTCCCATCGCCCTCCCTCCCTCCTGTCTCCATTCCCATGCTCTTGAATTTGAGTACCTTGGATTTGGTAGTTACAGTCCTATGTATTATTTACAAATAGTATGGCTTTGCATAGTTTACAGCAATTAGAAGCGCATCACCTGCATGTGGCTTAGGCTCCTGCAGCACCACGGTGTGTGTGTATAGAACATTCAGTTCTACTATTCAGCTATATTTCATTTATTTTTATTACTGTAAAGAATTCCATTTAATACATTTGACGTGACTTATTTGTCTGTTCTCCTAGTGGTGAAAATTTAGGTTGATTTTTCTTCTTTGTTTTGTTTTGGGGTTGGGGTTCTGCGTTTCAGATGACAAACAACGCTGCTTGGATTTCTTTGGCGCGAATCTCTCTTTGTACGCTTCTATGAGGCTTCTCTACGGCTAAGTGGGGAGCCTGTTAGATTTTAGGAAAATACACAGTCAGCTTCACTGAATATTGCCCACCTCCCGGATGAGCCCCCCAGGAAAAGCCCGCATCTTAGTGCACCCCCGGCTTGGCTTACAGGGCCAAACAGCTTTCCTTTCCAGCACTCTCCTAAAGGCCCCGTGACTTTTCAGGGACCCCCTTCTTGCTCCCAAAGGACATTAATCTTGGTGAGACACCAAGACCCTAGCGCCACAGCTCCGGTGAGGTCAGCATCTATCTGCTTCCTTTTCTAGTCTGTGTCTGCCTCCCCAGACTCTGAGCATCTAGGGACCTTCAGCCGTGCCCAGCGTGTCTCCCAAGGGCCACTAACTTGAAATGGGGACTCTCTGGGACTAAGCAGGGAACACGCTGCCTCAGGACACTCTCCAGGAGCCTCGGGTTGGCGGAGCTCAGTTCTGCCCTGCTGAGGAGATAGTCTGGGTTCCTTGTGCTGTGACAGAAGAGTGCCAGAGAAGAACACTTTCCGGATCAAAAATACTGAATTTTCTCTTGCAGGATTGTCAAGCACTGTGGAGGAGGGAATCAGACACAACTTAGGAGACAGAGGTTGGTCTGGCTCCCCAGGAATTACCTTCGGTAGAGGCCACTGAGCCAATGTATCACCCACCTCACACTGTGGGAAGGGCTCTCCTGCCTCAGAGCCGCACTCTATGTGTATGGAAGGAGCCTGGGCAGAGCACAGAGGGGGACATGTGGCCAAGACCGCACAGACCCAACTATGGCTCCCCTAGTCCCCGGGTTGGCTGGCCCCTGAAGGAAGACTGGTTCCTTCCCCTCAGAACTCCCATGTTCAATTCCACCAGAGGACTAGGCCAGGCCCAAACCTCCACCTGTGCGCTCACAGTTTTTAGAGGCTGCCTGGTCTTAAAGAAGCCTATTTTCCCTGCAGTACCCCAAGCCAAGAAGGAAACACCCAGGCTGACCACAGGCTCCTGGGGACCCTCCTCCTGGCCACCCCAGCACTGCCACCACATTGTCAACCAGACCCTTGGGGCTGGCCCTCACTGGTGGAGTGTTCCGGGCTTCCTCATCCTCCCTGGGACAGGAGCTGCCCTCCCTGAAGAGCCGGTGAGATCTGAAGAGAAGCCAATCTCTAGCCACCTGGCCAACCTGGAGACTGGGAGCCAGACTACCAGGGGCCCCCAAGCCAGCGCCTGCCCCCTGGCATGCAGCCACCCCCCATGAAAATCCCCCCTCCAGCTCCTCAACAATGCCTGAGCTAATTTCATCCAAT
Organism: Myocastor coypus; assembly: GCA_004027025.1. Lineage (NCBI taxonomy): Eukaryota > Metazoa > Chordata > Mammalia > Rodentia > Myocastoridae > Myocastor > Myocastor coypus. Next base: position 5,374 of record PVJA010005134.1, on the reverse strand, counting down.
TGTACTTTAAAATAGAAAACCCAGGAAATAATTACTTCAGTCAGACATTATTTACTTAAGTAATTCTTTACTCAAACGTCTTTAGGCTTTATTTTACTAATACTACATAATTACGTAATTGTGTAATTAGGAAGAAATTAAATGACAAATGTTTGCTGAGAACAAATGGAAAAAAAAAAAAATAGATCCTTTATTTTCCTGAGTGTTCTCGGTTCAGTACATAGCATCTTCTTCCCCGTTCTCCCTTCTCTCCCTCCCTGTCTCTCTCTGCACTTGATCTCCCCACCCCTACCACAGCCCCCATGAGAATCTAGTGAGCCCTGTACCTAGAGAACTGGGCTTTAAGCCTGACGGCAAACACCTGCTGGGATGAGCCTGTGTGTCTCCACATGCCCTGGCCTCCCTCTAGGCTGGCCACAGAAATCACGCCTCTCCCTCTAGTGCACTATTTCTGGCTCTGACCCATGGTGGACCAAGACCATGGAACACAGTGGCTAGCAGGCCCTGAGCCTGGTTCAGCCTATCCTGCAGATCTGCCCTCCTAACCCCAGCCCCCAGAGGCCGCAGGGGCTACAGGCTAATGAGGAGGAACGAAAGCTCGATCCGTAGAGAAGCAGAACAGTACGCGTCTGCTTCACCAGCTTCACGGGCGTCCCTAGCCTCTGCTCGCTAAGGACTGGCATGGCACATACTGCAGGACCAAGCTGTCCACGGGGTCAGCAGTTCTGAGAAGCCTCCTTCCCTTCTCCAGCCTCAGCAGCTGTGGGAGCCAGCAGAGCTTCCTGTGGATAAAAATCCAATCAATCACCGCCCACCCAACACCCATGAGCTTTTCTTTTGTTCAAGGGCTGAGAGGGACACAAAAGAACAGGCAGGCCACAGCGATGCTCACCAATACGTCAGCGCGTTGGAACCTGGCACGTAGGGCTGGTTCACTCACACTGGAAGGTTTCCTGGGCCAACCTGCCACACCACCAAACAACACAAAGTCACTTTGAAATGTCTCTGGTGTCGCTTAGGAAGACGTGAAGAGTGCTCGCTGTGGACTCGAGGCTGCCCTGGCTGAGAGCTGCTTCCAGCACCTGGGAACTGACCTTGGGCGCGTTCCTTCGCCATCCTGTGCCTCTGGCCTCTCATCAGTGGGATGAGTGTGGTACCCTGCTGGACGTGGGGAGGGTGATACGGGTAAATACGGGAAGGTGCCCAGAACAGCACCAAGTACTCTCTAGACTGTAACAGCAGTTATCTGGCACCTCCATAAAAGCCAGCCCAGAGAGGGCCTTGCTCTGGCCAGAGCCGGAGGCCTCTCCCAACCCCTGCCAACCCCCGGGGCCCAGCCCCTCGCCCATGATGACCGATGAAGTCAGGGCTGGGCTAGCAGGACAGGAGACTGGGAGAGCATTTGGGAAGCCGAGGTCTGCAGGTCCCAACAGAAGAGCATGGTACCCTGGACTGGCGTTTCCTGCTTATGGTTCTCTGCAGAGAAACTTCTCCTGGCATCTCACTTGGGAAGCCAGCTGTAGGCAGGAACACACAGTCCCCCACCCCGACAGCCTTGAAAACGACTTCTGAGGTTGTCTCTTTTTTCATTCCAACAAGGAGAAGCAAATAAGATATTAAAATGATTTCTTTCAATGTCTCTTTTCATTAGTTTCATAATGAAACGACAAAAAGAGAAAAAAGAAAGAAACGCAAAACCAGAAACAAGTGCTAATCATGTTTAGGTATCAACAAAGGTGAAGCATTTTCTGGAGGTGAAGAAAGCATCCTGAGCAAGAGACAAGGATGGGGGGAGGGCTGTGGGGAGCGATGGGCTCATGCGGGGCGCCCTGAAGCCTGTGGCTAGCAAAAAACAAGGCCAGGCACACCCCGGAAGCTGACCTCCCCACTCCCAGTGCTCTCTGTAGAGGAAAGAACACATGAAATGCGGATATTATAAAATGCTTAGCTCAGAGCTCCGCCTCATATTAGAAATGTAATACATGGTAATTCACTTATTCATTAGTATTGTATGGAAACCCCGTTCACCCTGCTGCCACAGATCAGCACTTAAGGGGTGTCACTTTGGAAGTATGGAGAAGGAGTGAGGGAACAGGGCCCTGCCAGCTGCGGGGGGGGGGGTACAGAGGAGGAAGGGCCGGCAGGGAGAAAGTGAAGGGCAACTGTAAGCAGCTGCAGAGGAAGCAACAGGTCAGGGCCTGCGCGCCATGCAGGGCCAAGCAGCCAGCCCAGCCCAGGCACAGGGGACGATTGGGCTGAGGGGGCTCATGGTGCGACCTCTGCGTAAGACGCACATATGCCCGTTAGGGAGGAAATCTGAAACTCCTTTTTAGCATCCTCTAGCATCTAGAAGGCCCTCTCAAGTCTTTAAAACATAACCCGCAGGGGAAATTTTTCTCATTCTGTATCAGAACTAAGCCTGCATTTTTGGTTTGATTAGAGACATGTGGAGCGGTTACAGCAAAGCAGCAGACTGCTTGCCTTGCACACACAAGACCGCGGGTTCAAGCCCAATGCCACAAACACAATGGCTGCATGACCATTCAGTAACCCTACGCACCCCCACACCATCTCCCTTACGCAGCCTATTGGGTCACTGTCCTGGGGGCTCAGGGTGGGTGTGCTCCATGGGGTGTTCAACAGGGCCATTGCTCCAGTCATCTTGCTACTGGTGAGCACCTAACTGCTGGAAGCCTGGGCTTAGGGTCCCAGCTGAGCTCTGCCAGCCTCGCACTGATTTTGCCTTTGCGGCTGTCCATCACGAGGGACGAGGAGGTCCTTCCAGCCTCACCTCTGTGGCTCCACCTGCCCAAGCCGCTCCAGGACCAAGCAGCAAATGAATTACAGAAGCCAGAGGCAGCACAGCCGCATCTCCTCCCTCCAGGCCCAGTTTCTATTTTGGTTCCACGTGATGGATATTTAGAGAATGTCTAACATGAACTCGTATATGTGCCCCATGTGTTTGTTTAGGGGAGGGTCCTGGGATAGGACAACTAGTGAGTCACCTGTGTTATATCTTTCAAAAAAGAAAATTCAGGACCACTTTGAATGCTCTATAGAACACAGTGCAGCCAGTCAATACTGATCAATGGATGAATTGAGTTTTTGAATTCTAGGGTTGACTCACAAGTTGAGTCTCCAAGGCCCAGAGGGAAAGAAACCCTACTCTGTAGTCCCCCGGCCCCTCCAAGTCTCCGAACTCGTCCTGGGCATTGCCTCCCGTGGCTCACTGGCTGGGAGCTAGAGGTGATCTAAATAGGTCCGTAATTAGCAAGGTCTCCCTCCTCCTCTCACCTTAACGAGAACAGAGACAGCCGGTGCCCAAGCACTTGCCTCCTCTTCTGTGATATTTATTAGCCGTGCAGATCATTATTAGAGGCACTGTGGAGCTAATCACTTCCCTGGGGGACACCTGGCCTCCCCCTGGCTCCTGCTCCTACATCATCTGCACTTGACCTGGCTTCCCAGGGTTCCCAGACTGTCTGCTGGCCGCTCCGGGGAGGAGCAGAGGTGAGCCCACCTGAGTGGGACTGGGAATCATCTCTCCCAGGAGGGTGACCTCTGCCCTGAGTCCCCAAGGGCTGACACTGGAGAGGTAGAGGGGTGGAGAGGGGTGGTGGAGGTAAGGGCAGAGGAGAGGGAAGGAAGGAGAAATATGGAGAAGCACTGTGCGCCAGAGCTGCCCGCGTGCTTACTGGACTCTAGCTAAGCCGTTGTTCACACCTGCAGAGGGAGGCCCAGCAGGCAAGGAAGGGCGCCCAGCCTAGGACAGAGCTCCCCAGCCCAAAATCAATGAAGGGTAATGGAGGAGCGTAATTTGCATTTCTCTCCTTCCCTACAGACTACAGGAGAGAAAAACTCTAATTCCAGCAAAAGGATTCTAAGTAGCTGAGGAAGAAGTTTGCCCCAGAGAGGGATCTTGCTTCCATGGATAATACCCACGTAGCCTCAAGCAGCCTTGCCCACTGTTGTGCTGTCCTGCTGAAACCTTCTGGTCGACCCTATAGGGTGGGAAAACCAAACCCGAGGCTGGACAGCCAAGGCCAGCCCTCTCTGCTCCAAATTACTCTTTCTTGGCCCATCGTATAAGATAGCTCAGGCAGCTCCAGATACTGGAGTCCCCTTCTTAGTTTTGGCCTAGACCAACCCCAGCTTTGCCCAAGGGTGAGGCCTATGGCTTACATGTCCTTGAGTTCTCTCATTGGGTACAGTGTCTCACATAAAGAATGTGCTCAGTAGATACATCTGCTTCATGTAAAGGACAAAGTAGGTCCCAGCGTTTTTGAAGGTATTATAACCAGGTGCTCAAAGTTACAGGGAAGATAAAATATGAAGGCATTGAGAAGTTATAGGACCTATTGCTTCATTTCTTCCTTCTTGTTAGGCAATCATTGGGATTCTGATTTTTAATATTTGAAATATTTAAAATATTTAATATTTTAATATTCTGATATTTAATATTTGAATTCAAGAAGTAATTCTCCCAGGGATGTATAGCCAGTCACTAGCACAGTTGTGCAATATGAATGAAGTTTTACCCCCAAAACTTAAATTCCCTTTGCTACAGGACATATCCACTGGCCAACCTGCCTCCTCCCAAATATCAGTTTGGCTTAGATCAACAACAATAAATTCACACAGGATTTGAAGAGAAAAAAAAAAAAAAAGGAAACAAGTAGAAAAAACGGTATTACTAGTTATCTGAAAAATACAAACCAAAATCACAAGGACATATCGAGTCTAACGCTTAGGAGGACAGTCATTCTGAAAGGAGGGGGAAGAGGGTATCAATGACAAGTGCTGGCGAGACCACAGAGACACCGAAAATGTGCATCTCCTGCACCCTGAGCGCAGGAGTGAAAGACAGCGCGCTTGCAATGGAGGGCAGTGGAGCCGGGGTTCAAAAAACCAAAAATCAAGTTAATCAAACTGAGCATTTCTACTTCTGGCTATACATACAGAAGAATTAAAAACAAGATCTTAAGAAAAGATCTATGCTCACTGCCCCACTGTTCACAATAGAAGAAGTGTAGAAGCAATCCACCAGCCAAAGAGTGGCTGAAGAAAACATGATGTACACATACCATGACACATTATGTAGTGTTTAAAAATGAAATTCTAGGTCTGGGGAGATAGCTCAACAGTCTGAGCGCCTGCCAGGCAAGCTCAAAGACCTGAGTTTGATACCCGGTACTGCATGCTGTGCTGGCTCGAGAACTATGGGCATTCTGTACCAGCCCCAAAAGTAGGCATGGCGCCACACACCTGTAATCCCTGAGCCAGGGACGCCTGTACAGGAGGATCACTATGATTCTGAACCTCATTGTGAGACCATGTATCAAATAAATAAATACTTATAATTAATTAATTAATT
>PVJA010005133.1:65342-81117 GCA_004027025.1 Myocastor coypus | reverse complement strand
AAAAGAAGAGGAGGAGGAGGAGGAGGACATAGAAGAAAAGATAGGAAATAAGATAGAGGTAAAACTAAGCATTTGTATATACACAATGACTATGGCAATTGTCCTGAGAATTTCCATCATTTTTTTAAACAGTAGTTAATGGGAAGAATTCTCAACTTGACTAACTCTATGCTGATATCTGTGAACAAACTGATTATTCTTAAACAGTTGATTTTTGTTAGATTCCTACCAATCAGAGTCTAGTTTCATTTCCTTTTCAATTGCCACACATTCATTTTGAACAAAATACTTTGTGCATTTCCATACACATCTCACGTATGCTGTTTCTTTGTTCTTCTTTCCACATCTTTAATGAACTTTACCAACCTTAGGTAATCAGGATTGCTAAGCATCCAGGCCTGTTCTCTATTCCCTGAGGCACTTTATTCTTTTGAAAATATTTACTAATTACCTAAATGGTAATTAAGCTACTTCTAAACCAAATGTATATTATTCAGTCAATAGTTTCAAATCTACCTTCCATGATCATTTTCTCAATTTGATTTTATTCTCACGCAATTTAATTTCTACCAAATGGATCCTTCTTTTTCAACTCCAAGATCAAGTTGTAATTTACATTTTATTTTTTCTTCTAATGTTTTCTTCAATATTTTCTGTTGTTTAGAATAAAACTGTATTTTTAATATTACAAAGCACTGGTTTCTGGAAATGGCTTATTGACTTTTATTTGTTCTGGGAAACGAGGCAATTTATTTTGGATTCTTCTTTTCTAGCAATATCTGGTTAAGTGCAGTGAAGAACAATAAAATATATTTTCTACATTTTTTTAGTTTTTCCTTTCACTCTAACATCAATGAAATGCATAATCTGTCTTCCAAGTTATAAACAACTATGTTTTACAAAACATTTTGCCACTATATAATATGAATCCTTCTCATTTTGTGATTAAGTTGCAGCTTCCTCTTTGCTGACCGTACACACCATGAGACAGTACGTTGCACATTAGACTGTGGCAAGTTACTGCCCAAATTCTGTAAACGCATTCTTTTATACTAAGTAGGAACAAAAGTTTGTACTTAGGGCAAAAAGACAACCCAACTCAGAGTTAAAATATAGCCTGGTGCTTCACATATTTATTTTATCCTAAGTCAGTAAAGAAACTTATTATACGTTATTTTAACTGTGGAATGCAAACTACCAATATCCCTTTTTCTGGACTACCATTGTACAGCTAAAGTATAAAAACTGGAGAATTTTCCTCAGATCCATGAAAGCTTTTGTTCAAAAGTCAGACATTTTTCATATATATATATATATATATATATATATATATATATGTATATACACACACACACACACACACATACATATATAGTTATTTGATATGGGACATCACTACACAGCTCAGATTCATAGTGATGCTCCTATCTCAGCCTACCCAGCACTGGGCTTACTGGTGTGTGCCACCACACCTGGTGTCCATGGTTGGCACAGTTTGCCCAGGGTTCCCAGGCTGGCATGGCGTGTGGTTCTGGTGACCAAATCCATGTCCTTGTGCTTTCCAGGCAGGTGCTTAGACCCTTAAGCCATCTCCCTAGTCCCAGATGTACCATATGTTCTTGTTCGTCTTAGTACAATCCTTGGAAGGAAAGAATATTGATGAAATTGCCCTACGGATTACCAAAGGCAAGATCTGAAGAGGTGAAGCAAACTAAGCATTACTTTTATTTTTAAAGCAGAGGTATTTAAATGCATTTTACTTTCTAAGGAAAACTACCCAGAAGTGCAAAGTATAAACAGGAGTTGGTGGTAATATCCTCTGGGGGTCACTGTGGCTCCAAAGTGCAAAGATAGGAGCTACAAACAGGTGAAGTCATTATCCTTGAAGTAGACGTGGGCATTCCACTCTCCTCAGATGATTAAAAGTCTTACAGGTGACGTGTGTTAAGACAGATTGGAATGCAATAATGATCATACAGAAGGGGGAGGACTTTGCTACGGAACTGAAAATAAATGCGGAGGTAATATATTCAATGCATCTTCTGCATTGTAGATTAGTCAAAAATAGGCTATCGAAGAAAATTTTGATCAAAATAATTTTTTCTTAATACCAGAATGCAATTCACAGTGTAGTTCAAAGTTAGAACATAAAAGCACATATAATACAGCTATTATCTTGTTTTTTGAAATGCTGTATCATTTCTAATGATTTTTATTATTTATTCCCCTTACAAAATTTAAAAATATTTTAAAAGTCTGTTTAGTACAAAATTTAGAGCTGAGTTTTCTTTTCAACTTGTATCTTTTTTGAAAAAACATATCGAAATTCTTCATCAACAAGACAGATACAGTTGCAGTGATTCTTGCTATTACAGTATACAATAAAGCAAGGAAAATAGGATGGTAAACCAAAGAGATGAGAAATTTCAACGTGAGCAAGGGAAGTGAAGGATTCATGTAGAATCACACTGTATCATGAGGACAATGCTTGTGAAAATTGTATAAATCCAGATAGAGAACAGCAAAATTAGCACCGTGTTTTTATGATTTTTGTAAGATGCAAAATATAGTTGTATGTCCTTCAAAAACTCATGTTTGTTTTTAGTGTAGTTGAGAACTTGATCAAGTTTGATCACTTTAATCAATAATATCACATAAATTTTATGTTTTTCAAGATTCAAATGATAATGATGAAAATAAAATTAGAACTCAATTCCTAAAGTGTTTTTATTCACTGTTTACAATGTTGCTTTTTGATGTGTTTTTTTTATTGCCAAATACAGTTTAGTAAGATACTATAATTTTAGGAATATTTATAATCAATAGAGAGGAAAATACATACATGAGTACTTATCACTTGAATGTGGATTTTGGAACATAGACAGACAGATAGATAGATAGATAGATAGATAGATAGATAGATAGATAGACAGATAGATAGATAGATATATAGATACAGATATCCATTCTTACATGTCTTCAGTAACATAAGTCTTATATATGTTCCTCAGTGTTCTGATTTGTGTCTAGTTGTCCCCACAAAGCCTCATACAATCATGGGGCTGAACCTCCTACAGTTTAAGATTCACTCATGATCTACTGGGATTATGGGTCTTAGTACAGCTGAGATTATAGATGTGAGTACTTCCCCCAACTTGGGGCAGATAGCTTGCATGTTACATAAGAGGGACAGAGAGACAGATGCCCTCTCTGCTGTCTGTTGCTGTATTGTTGCTGTTGCTCCTCCCTTTACTCCTCTCCGCTCTTTCCCCATGCCATGAGCTGCTGCTCTCTGCCATGGGCCATTCTGCCTTGAATCCAACTGAGTATGGGCTGACAACTCCAGTAACTGTGAGTTGAATAAACTTTTCCTTCCTTCATTTTGACTGTCAAGTGTTTGTCCCAGAAAAAAGAAAAGAGCAACTGAGACACTCAGTATTCCGCTCTTGTTCCATTTTCTTCCAGTTAAGTAGACAAGCATATTCAAGGATTGTGCAATCTAAGTGATCTGTTCCTGATTTTCATGAAATGAGATATGAAAGAATCTTGACCCATCCACTCTAAGAAAGATAAACAAGTGATCTGCCCAGTTCATGTGGCTTTTACTCTTGCACCTGCCATCTTGCCGCCCAGACATGTATTCCTAGTTGTAAGCAAATGATATCACTTGTTGGAAAAACGAGTTGAACATTAGGACAACAATATATTTTGAATCTAATAGAGACAGCAAATATCTTCAATCCCTCAGAGCTAGGGAAATGTCTCACTGGCATAAGTGCCAGCCTGCAAGCGCAAGGTCCGAACTTTGATCACCGGTACTGCCAAAGGGGGTGGGGGGGGAAGATTTTCAATCCCTGTGAAATGCTCTCATCTATTATCACTGTTGAAACTTTTGTTACTTACAATTGTTTAGTACTAGTAAATGGCACTCTACTCATTCATATTAAAAATTATCAATCCCAGCACTCGGGAGGCTGAGGCAGGAGAATCGGTGCGAGTTCGAGACCAGCCTGGGCTACGAAAGTGAGCTCAAGGCCAGCCTGAACTGCATAGCGAGACCCTGTCTCAAAAAGACAAAAAATAAATAAATAAATAAAAATAAAAATAAAAATTATCTTGATTCTTCTTTGCAAACACAGTCTATATGCTCTTTGACTTACACTACAATGTTCAGAAATTATTCAGAACCAAACATTCATTTATAGCCACCCTAATTTATTTCATCAGTATTTATTTAATTATTTATTTTCATTATTATGTTTTAATGTATTGGGTTGTTGCAGGGTCTCCCCAATGAGTCACGCAAGCAGTAGGTCACAGAGTAAGTTTCTTTCCTGCAAGCTGGAACTAAGACAAGTCATCCTCTTGCCCCCCAGTGCCAATTATCAAACTTCTAACATAGGAAGATATATAAGGGCAACCAAGTGCACCTCAGCAAATGCAGCTTAGAGGGGCACACTTTAAATTATAAGCAAGTTTGCACTCAGGCGAATGAGCTAGCAGGCTAAAGAAAGCAAAGGAAGATTTTTTTTCCTCTAATGGTAATGTTCGTCTACAGCTCCTGCTCCCTGTACTGGTCAGGGTGACTTCTTTGCAGAGCAGGACACAGCCCCACTCCCCTCAGTTGATGGAAGCTGTCAGTACTATGTTGATGCTGGCAGTCATCAGGAGGATATTAAAAGGTTCAGTTTATCACTTAGGGAATAAAGCTTTCTGGGAAGAGCAGAGACTAACAACTAGGACTGAAAATGTTTTGAAAGTGGACACTTGTGTGGCATTTTTACTGAGAATAATGGGTGGTGCAGAGATGACATAATCACAAGCTGGAATGAGTTCCCCAGGACCAAAGGTTCCATGGAGACAGAGCTCTGGACTTTCTCGGCTGATAGCCCAGATATGGGACAGAAAGTAAGACAGAGCTCTGTGGTCTCTGATTAGCCAGCAGTCAAGAGAAAGAAGGAAATGGATTCAGATTTTTTTTTACTATTCATCTGTCATGTACTGACATATCTTTAACATTTGTCTATTATTCCAATTGTTTATTGCATAGGTTAAATTTACATTTAATAATTGGCCTAGAAAGCAGCTGCAATCAAGACATTTTTGTTTTGCAAAGGATATGAGTGGCTCCTTCTGGAGGGGTATATCTGAAAGAATAACAAATTTATTTTGTTTTGGTGGTGGTCTAACAAAGAGCTCCATTCCTTGTAATACACACAGTCAAGATTGCCTTCAAAGAGGAACATGAAACTCTGAATGGGAGCCAAGAAATTTCACAGCAGCAACTGAAAAAACAGAAGACCTACCTCTTCATGGATTTCAGTGAGCTGAGAACTAAACTAACTGATTCTGAGTGTTTTAAAACACCTGTTTCAGCAAGCTTAGGCAAGCACCAGGACCACAGTTGGATCCCTGGCACCGCGTACCAAACCAGTCCTGCCCCCCAGAGCTGAGTGGGCCACAGAGTCCAGACATGGTGGCGTGTGCCTTTAATTCCAGCCCTGGGAAAGCTGAAAAAGGAGGCTCACCATGAGACTCTGAGCCGTGGGGGACATGCTGCAACAACCAAACACATTAAAAATTAATTAAAATAAATAATTAAATAATAATAATAAAAATTGAATGATTCTGGATAATTTCTGAGCATTGTGGTTTAAGACTATGAGCATATAGACAGTGCCTTCAAAAGAAGAACGGGAACCAAGGAATTTCAGAACAACAACTTTAAAAAGTGGGAGACCTACCTCTGTGTTACTTTCAGTGAGATTAGAGCCCAACTGAGGGATTCCAAATGTTTTAAAGCATCTGTTTCAGCAAGCTTAGGCAAGCATAGGGACTGCATTTGGATCCCTGGCACCATGTACCATGCCAGTCCTGCCCCCTGGGCTGGCTGAGCAGGCCACAGAGTCCAGACATGGCGGTTCCTGTGGGCCGCTATTTCTTACAAGGTGCAAGGAAAGACATACTTTGCACAGGCTGTGAAGCCATGGTGCCACATTTTCTGAAATATATATCATTAATGAATAAATGAGCAAACAGAATAAAGAAAAAGAGATTCATTGGGGGGTCACTATGATTCTACAAAATATCATTGCTGCCAATGTGTCCTGTATGTTCTTAATCCACAGAGCTCTGAAGCTCAGAATTATAAACAAAATGCTTACCAGGTGTCATCACCAAGAGGTTAATTAAGCCACTGCTATAGGAGAATGATATAGCCCTGATATAAGTGGTTTGAAGCTCTCTGGAAAAAAAAAACTATAAATATGAGCAAGATAGAGAGTAGTTTCCCAAAATATACTCAATGTCTTGGTTACTTTTTACCCATTGCTGGGACAAATACCCAACCCTCAAACTGAAGGAAGGAAAAAAACAAAAAAAAAAAAAAAAACTGAAAGAAGGAACAGTTTATTTAGCTCACAGTTTGTGGAGGTTTCAGTTCCTGCTCCGCTGGCTCCAAGGCAAACAACAACAGTTCTTGGCAGCAGCAGAAAACAATGAAGAGTAGAGGAGCAGCAACAGCTGTGGCATCCATCAAGCCTCTCTCTTTCAAATTCTGCACCAGCGCTCCACTTTGAAGATCAGATCACCTTCCTAGTGGCCGTGACTGCAAAAATCAAGTTCCTCCAAAGACCAGGACTTCTCCAAGGTGGCAGGCTAGGGCAGGGTCAGGCCAGGGAAAAGTCTTCCTCAGCTCCTTTTTATATACCTTTCATACTGAGTCACTCTGGGGCCGCCAATTTGCACCTAGGGTTGAACCAATCACACCCCATGGTGGGAACAATCACATCCCAGGGCAGGCCCTCACATCCTGCAGGATGGGGCCCCATAGTCCGGAACCAGCAGAGCCGATCAGGCCAAGCTTCCTCAAGTTGACACAATGTATCAGCTACCACACCCAGTAACCATAAAAACCAGAGAGAAGGAGAGTGTGGAGGGAAATGGAAAGAAGAGAATTCTAGATGCAGAAGACTGCTCTGATCTGTGTCTCACCAATGTCATCTATTAAGTCACATTTTTAAGATTCCTCATTGTATAGGAATTACATCTTTAGTTTACAAATGTTACATAAGCCTACTTTGTATGCTACTTGCTAATTGTCTCATATTATATAGGAAACTTTTACATTCACAAGTTCTCTAGAGTGGGTTGTGGCAACACATTTAAAATCATAGCATTCTGGGATTATGAAATCTGATCATAAATTGGAGCCAAGCGTGGACAGCCTTATGACTTTGAAAGATGCCTTCTCAATGAAAACAGCCTAGAGATGAAGCTCAGAATGAAGTTCCTGGATTAAATTTGGAATGGCCAGATAGACGATAGATAGATAGATGATAGATAGAAGATAGACAGATGATAGATAGATAGATAGATAGATGATAGATAGATCGATAGATCAATAGACAGATTGAAATAAAATAGAAACTCTACAAATATGCTCAGATTACAAGCCTTCCAAGACATGCCTCCAAGAGACTGTTTCATTCTTTTCTTCATGTCTTCTGCAGGTCCTGAAATATCTACAACAGCCCGGTCCGTGAAACTGCCCCCTCACTCCACATTCTATGTTATCAGAGTAGAAATGGCTGTGTGCACGCTGTGTGCTCCTGAGCTTTCCTCTAAGGCAGGGCTGCCCTGGCTCCGTATTCAGTGTTGCAAGCCACAGAAGCACCTCATAAGCTCAATCCAGCCACCCGAGCTTCTAGGCTATTGCCACAACAGGGCCCTGGAGTATAGCTGACAGCCCAGGGAAGTGCTATGGGTGCAGACGCAGAAGCTCACTGTCCTCCTGGAAATGCTGGTTCTTGGGATGCACCTGTGTAGAGCGTGAGTGAATAATAATGAGGATCTCCGTGTTTTGTATCACCTCCTCCGTCGCGTTTATGATCTCCAGCTTAGTGGAGCACTACTAGTTCACCCCTCATCTGAAATGCCCTGATCAGGGACAGGTCACAAAGGTGAACACAACAGGCAGAAGCCAAGTAGCCAGTACTCTTAGCCCTGAGCATCTTGGCCAACATCTTCCCCATTTGCACATGCACGTGGACTTGCCAGCCAGTGTGAACTGTCTGATTATCTCATATAGGTCCATATAGCACTAACAATTATTTGCAAAAGCCTGGCTTTTGTCTAAAGAACTCTGGGAATCTCTGACCTCATAAGTACCCAAAGTGTAACTCAGGGTCACACATATGTGTATGCCAACTAAGACCATGATATAAAGCCTCATTGTGACAGTCCTGGCCCAATTTAGTTTCTTAGATGTCACTCTTAGTGACCAAAGCCGCCACTTTACTTCCCAGAATAAACATTTCAGGACCTCTGCCCCAAGATATTCAAAAACCTTAATTTTTCTTCCAGCTTCAGACTTCTGCCTTGATAAAGCACTAGAAGGTTTACTTAAGCATTTTCAACTTGATTAAATGCAAAATGGGAAAACAGTCAGGAGGCAAATTTCAAAATCAAAGTGTTTCAAGGATTGACCCCAATTTTGACACGTTTTGATTGACAGCTTCTAAATCTCACCTCTCTCTCCCTGTCCTCCCTGTAGGAAAACCAATAAAGCCCCACGATGCCAACTTTTCATCTCAGCATCAGGTTTGAATTACACAAACCCCTGCAGGGGGTGGGACTCCTCACTCCACCCAGACAGCAATAAAAACTCAAAGCCTAAGTTCTTCTGTCGTGCCTCCAAATTCCTCTATCCTCCCTAAAACCTTCTTATATCTCTAATAGATGTTCTCAAATGCTTACTGCATATGACGCCATAAATCCTTGTAGTTTATGTTCTTGTATTTATTCCAGGCAATATGTAAAAGCTATTTTGATTACAGTTTCCTGCTGTGCTGCTTTTTAAAGAGAAAAATACAAAATAACAACAAATCATCAATATATTAGCATATTACAATAATTAACACATTGCCTATTGTCATCTTCATAATAGCTATTGACTGTATAAGGTATGGGATTTATATCTTGGCCAAACAATGTTAGCATAAACCTTTCCTTTCATTGAATGAAAAGAAACTAGCTGCATAACTACAACTACAACACTCTTTTCTTTTCTTTCTGGTTTTCCTTTTTATACTGGGAATCAAACTGAGGACCTTCTACTTGCCATGCAGGCACTTATGCCACTGAGCTATATCCTGGCAACTATTTTTTTTTCTTTTTTTTTTTTTTTTTTTTTTTTTTTTTTTTTTTTTTTTTTTTTTTTTGTCTTTTTGAGACAGGGTCTCGCTATGCAGTTGAGGCTGGTCCTGCGCTCACTTTTGTAGCCCAGGCTGGTCTTGAACTCGCACCAATCCTCCTGCCTCAGCCTCCCAAGTGCTGGGATTACAGGCGTGAGCCACCACGCCCGGCACCTGGCAACTATTAGTATCATAACTATTTTGTGATAAATATTTATTTTTCTCTTTCCCTTCCTTCTATTCTCTTTCCCCCATCAGTTTGTCTCTTCTTTTGAATAGTTCACCATCCATTTTTTAATCCGAATTAAATTTGAATTATATTGTGAGTGGTGTTCTGTTGTACTATTGAAGGAGTCTTGGCAGATGGAAAGTCAGGTCTGCAGACAGACAGCCAGACTGATGATAGACTAAAACTAAAGCAGTCTCAGTACTCTAAAAATAGTGAGGCTACCTCAGCTTGAACTTCACAGCACTGGGGGTCACATTTAGGAAATATGATCAACTGACAACAGGCCACCCAGTTTATAAGGCTAACATGCCTACACTACATGTCACCAAGAGACTTCGTCAAAATGTAGATTCAGTAGAGCTCAGATGGCACCTGGTTCTAGAGCAGGTTTTCAGGGCTTGATTAAGGGTGCACCGTAGGCGTTGAATTCATAGTCTGAGCAGCATCACATTTACAGGAAAGCAAGCTCACCTCACTATCTCGAATGTACAACTAAAGCAAAAAGAAAGCAAAAGCGAAAAGATAAGACTGGACTCTGTGCACAGGACAATTACTACACTTTCCATGTAGTGACTAAGCCTTCTGGATGAGCAATACGTTCTTTGATGAACTGATTTATTTCTCCCGGAAGCTCCATTGGCCTCACATGCTAGCAGTTGCTATTACAAAAGCCCATGCCTAGTACTACTTCTGCTGAGAAAACCAGACCATCTTCCCCAGACTGTCCGTGAGACAGAGACTGTCATGGCTGTCAGGCCACATGGTCGAGCCTAGAAATAAATGTGGGTGATTGTTTCTATGTCTGTCTTCTTTAGTCTATCTTTCTTGGTAATCTCTCCTTAAAAATTTCATTCCCTATTTGTTTCAGCCTATATTTCTTGTCAAATTCTTCAATATTTCCAGCACCTGTAGGCTCTCTGTGAAAGTTGGCACAGAGGCACATGCAGGACACAAGGGAGCATACACACACACACACACACACACACACACACACACACACTAAAGATATATGGAATGTGTGTGTGTGTGTGTGTGTGTGTGCAGCCTGTTTTTTATTTTCAGCCCTCTATCAAGCAGCCACACAATTTAAGTTATTTTGCTGACATCCACATAACATACTGTTAACTTAGTAAACCTGCAGCGACCTGGCAAACACATGCACACATGAAAATAGATTTCAATACTTATTTTTACACAACTCATCATATTATCTTTCTCTGATACTCTCCTTGTTGGAGTTTTCATTCTTCTCTATTTAGCTTTTCCGTTTTGATCCTTGGTAGGAACAAGTTACCTACCCTGAGGTCAGGGCTTTGCTCTCTGATGCGTACAGATTGGGCGTGTGGAATTTCTAATGAAGTTTCTTCATGTTTACTTTTACTGTATGCCAAATGATGGGGCTTTATTATAGCAATTCCCTTGCCTGCTTTAAATCCTGTCATCCTTCACAGCATGCGTGCCTGTTGGCCCACAAGATCGACTTTCACCAATTGCCACACACTTAAAATTAGACAGTTTGTTTATTAAAGGCACCGAGTTGTTGTTAAATCATAAAAGCTATTTCTAGATATGAGTTTTATATTTTTATGTTGGGTTTCTCCGTATAAGCACAATTTAATTTTAAGTTTCTGGGAATGCCCTTACTATATGGGTAATTTTAAGAAAGTACTACTTTGATTTACCTCATTGACCTTCATTTTTGCACTGGGGCATATTTTTTCTCTTTGCTACTAGAGATTCACTGCTAATAACTAAGCCTCCCTTGGCGACATGACTGTATGTGGATATATTAGGCTCCTCGCTGTCATTTGGACTTCACTAGATAACTATAATCCTGTCACTTCAAAATTCCATATATCTTTAGTGATGTTAGTTTGTCTCGTACCCATTACAAAAGATCCTGGCATTATGGAGACATTTCTTTGTCATACTATTCACGTAAGAGGGTGATGTCTCTTGGTTGAGCATACCAAAACATGGAAATTAGGGATGTGCCAATGGGCATTTTTTTGGTATTTTGTTGTATTGCAAAAATTATTTCCAAGTCATTAGAACTCATGTTGTAAGATGAAAATACATTAGTCTAGGATTTTATCGGTTTTCCTTTCATATACAGATTCCTGATGTTTAACTTACGTTTGCTCGTTTTGAGGCCTATTTAACATTAACCAAATCAGTGAAGTGAATAGAATTAGCATGCAGAGATGTATCTAGAGCATAGATATCAGTTCATAATGCCATGAATGATCATAAAATATTGCTTGCTATGTCTTCAGAGAAGATCAATACACCAGAAAAATATTTGTGAAGGGAAAATACCTTTAAATCAATGCCCTTCTGTTAGATCTATTTTTCAATTAAAAGAGAAGAAGACTTGAGAGGCTGAGGCAGGAGGATGAGCATGAGTTCGAGACCAGCCTGGGCTCCAAAAGTGAGTTTCAGGTCAGCCTGAACTGCATAGCAAGAACCTGTCTCAAAAAGACAAAAATAAATAAGCATAAAAAAATAAAACAGGGCCTAGGGAGATAGGTCTGTGACAAGTGTGAGGTCGTGAGTTTGAACCCCAGTCCTGCAAAAACAAATTACAAAAATATCAAACGGAAGAAATCTTTACACTTTCAAGCTAGAAAGAGAATGAACTGTGTAAAATAAAATATTCCCTCTGGCTCCACTTATAGAAATCTAGGAAATATGGCTCATGGTTATGACTCCTAATTGAGGCTTCAGACATAATGAAATTCATTAAGCACTTTAGGTACTCTCCTCCATTTTAGGATCTAGCAGAAACTTTAAATACTATGCCAAGTGTTTAAAATATCACATTACTTGAATTAGTAGCGGTGCACAAGTCTGATGGAGGGGCCCTGCATGGTTTCCTATCTTCTTCCCTTGTCCAGAGTGCTTCCAGGAATGCCAGGGTCAGCTCTACCTATCTAAGTAAAGTGGATTTTTCTCCTCTTTACAGTAAATTCTATTGAGCATGGTTTTTAAAGATAAATGGAAATCATAAGAATTCACGGTGGTTAGCCTCAGGTAAGTCCACTATAAAACACAATTAAAGCAGTGAAGAAGTAAAGTCAATATATATTGTCAATGCATAAATATTGACCTTTCACTCATGAACCCAATGGAGTAGAGGAAGACAGCCAAGAAATGTCAGTTTTCCAATAGCTTAGAATGATCATTACTTTTGCCTTTATGTCCTAGGAAAATATAGATGCACGGAAACAATGAAGAAATTGTTTCATTTTTTTTTTCCTAATGGAGCAACATTAGTAGGTAAAGAAAATGGTTTATACAAACAGCATTATTTTTATCTAAGTCCAAATGTACAATTTCAAGCTCACTTGAACTTTCCTTTACACAGCTTCATTTGAGATTACATACTGCTCACGACATACAGAACATGATTCAAAACAGTATAAATAATAGAAAATGCAACAGAAAAGCAACTGTCCCTCTATATTTTTTATACCTTTTTAAGTGACTTGTACACTGTTGTTTCTTCTCATAGAATGCTACTCTTTAAATAAAAAGAATCTATAGGTCATGGTCTTAGAAAGTTTCCACAAAAAATTCAATTCAAAATGTAAAGAAATCAAGCCGCAAGCCACTATTGAGCGTGATCTTTTGTTCCGTTTGCTTTGCTGCTGATGCAGACCAGCAGACAGCGTCAGGGCCGTGAGTCTGCGTGTTGGTTCGGCAACATCCCTATAGCAATTGGTAGCAAGTCACAGTCCATTAATTGCATCGATGCGAGTCTGACACAAACCGGCTTTTCAATACAAATAACATTAGCATTCAGGTGATCCATTTGCTGCTCATTCTTGGACCATACTGGCAGGACCAACAAGACTTCTAAGTTCAGCTGCAGGCATCGACATTCCTCCAGAGGAGGGACATGATGATCTTGCAGAGGAAGGGGAAGATAAGAAGAGATGAAATATGAGTCATACATATGATGATACAAATGGCTAAATTCATTTGAAAAAAAAAAGATTACTTACTCTAAACGAAGGTTGCGTTTTGTCAAACGTATGTAATCCAGGAAAATAAAGTGACAGTGAAGAGAAAAGTTAGAAAAAATAAGTACAGGCTGGCCAGAAAGCTCAGCAGGCTGGCCAGAAAGCTCAACAGACTAACACACCTGTTTAGGCAGAGCTCAGCGGCTGGGGTTCAATTCCCAGCATGCAGTGCCGGCTCCACCTCTGCACACTGAGATGGTGATGGACACTGGGCATGGTGGCATGTGCCTAAAATCCCAACACTTGGGAGGCTGAAAACAGGAGAATCACTGATCTACCTCTGATCTATATAGAGACCCCCTAGCTCGTATACACCCAATACTAAATACATTTTTTAAAAAAGAAAAATAAATACATAGTATCAAAGAATGCTGAGATACAAGATACATGAGAAAAAAATAGATAAATTAGGTATAGAACTCATAAGAAAGTAAATAACTCCATGAGCACTATTATTATAGAAATAAAATTTGAAATGCGAAGCAAACACTGCGTGTTGTACATTGTTTAGCCTTCTATTGTCTGAGGCATAGCGCCAAGTATTTAGAACATTCATTTTAAAAATGTTCCAGTTCACCTAATTATTAAGAAATGCATTTACATAAAAAGCTTAATTAGTGTAAGTCTTGAAAAACATCTACATTCTTATTACAGATAAACACTAGATGAGCACTAATTACTGCAGCTTCTATTTCTACCAGTACTATTACTACTACTAATGAAAATAGCTAATTCATAATAACGTTCTAGTATGCTCTTTCTTGTTCACAGAAACAGAATTAACAGAGTATATAGAGATACTGAGAAAGAGATCTGTTATGAGGATTAGATCCCAAGGAAGGCTGACAAGTGTCAAAAATCTACCATCTGCCAACCTGAAACTCAGGAAATCTGGTAGTTTAGTTCAGTCCAAATCCAACATCTTGAGAAGAAGAAGGGTCAAGATGGAATGCCCGTCTGATTCTGATGCCAGGCAACCAGTAGCAGATGCTCAAAGGAAGAGAAGATGCCATTCCCAGCTGAAGCAGAGAAAACAAATGCACGCTTCCTCGATGGTTTCAATCAGGTTAGGCAGTAAATAGATTGGATGGTGTACTCCCACACTGATGAGGATGATAAATTTTTCCATGGTCTATAAATTCAAATGCTAATCTTTTCTGAGCAAGAGACACCTAGAAACATCCTCAGAGACACAACCAGAAATATTTTTCCAGCTACTTGGTTATCTTTAGTTAGATCATCATTACAAGTGAGGTTGATATATAGAATTAACCATTATATATAGTGATAGGAAGTAGCTCATAAGTCTTTTGTTGGTACCTCAGATATTCCCAACTCTTTCATACCATCATCTTATTTAATCATGTACATTCATGAATAAACAAATATCAAATGCCTAATCTACAGAAAATTTAGTTATTAGCACTAGTGTTATTACCATATTTTATTTCCACAGAGAAAGAAAAACCCAAAGAAATGTGTTTTCATTCAAATTACACAGTTGTGTGGTTTGCGTCATGACAAACTGCAGGCATTTTTAGCCAACAGTTGCTCCGTGGGCTACAAATCAGAATCCCATAATTCAAGCATTTCTTTTGTGCATTTTTATGGTCCCTATTCTTTCAACAGAAAGATTTTGGAGTATTTCTATGTATAACTTTTTTGTTTATGTCATATGCAAATCTAAGAACATTAAAGACATGTAAGTGAAATTGTAAAGTAGTCCCTTTATTTGGTGAAGATAATACAATGAAATTTAACTTCCTATGAAGCATGAGTTTATAGGCCTATATTTCCTGCCTATTTTCTCTCTTCAAAGTTCAACATCATGGACTCTATGGAAAGAGAAGAGCCAAATACAAGGCAACTCATGTGGACTGGAAAATTGAAGGGAGTAAAAGTCTGGTTAGAAATTGATCCCACATTATTTGAGCAAATCCTGGCATTCTCCTATAATGATATTTTTACAAACACTTTGTTGTATGTTACTCATTATGGAAAAAAGTGACTGGAATATCAATCAATAGAGGAATATTTGAGTGAACTCTTTGTTTAAAATAGAAAAAAAAATGTTGGTCATTAAAATATTTCAGTAGGTTTCTATGTTGACATGGGTGATATACATACTAGAAGACCAAAAGTTATGTACACTATGAGATGAAGTACTATGTGTAGAATGATCAAATGTGTGTAAGAGCAGAGTGTTTGCTGGGAGACTGCAGTCGAGTAGTCATTCATCAGTCAATGAACGAGGATTATTTTATGACTGGCAACAGCAGCCAAAATTCTACATTATCTGATAACAACTTAAACTAAAAATCAATAGC
>PVJA010005133.1:0-65242 GCA_004027025.1 Myocastor coypus | reverse complement strand
GTAAAATTTAATTTGCACATGTCTTTATTGTTACACATTATTTATATCAATCACAGGACAAAAATGATCCACACTGACTAATTTTATTCAGGGCAAAGCTGTGTGCTTTAGTTAAATCAGCAGCAGAAACAACGGATGTGATTTCTGACAAAGAATAAATAGGTGAAGCTTCGTAGTTCACATCATGCATTCTAGATCAGGGCTTGTAAGTCATATATCAGAGAAAGGATTCTACTATTCTAGGCAAAAATGTGTTTTGGTTAATGTATCTTATTTCAGAGAAATTTTGTTTTTATTTAATGGAACTCAGATGATATACACTAGTGCTGCAGAACTATTCAAATGGAAAGGCCTGTTCAAATATGTTCTATATTTCTTTTCATCTTCAAATATTGAGAGATAAGGAAACATTTTCCTGAAAACCCAAAGCGCTTAGTAAAGTCCCATTAACATGCCATGCTTGTGGATTTCACTTTGATCTCACGCTCTTCACTGGGATGTCAACAACCATAGATATGTGACAGGGTTCACTGCAATAATATTTTGAGAAAATGATGTTGAGGTTACTGTGATCAAAATGGCAAATTGAGCTTTTAAATTGAAAGGGGAGGAAAGTTAGCTTCTCAGGAGAATAGGATTGTTTCCGAGAATAGTATTCTTTTTTAATTCATGATTTTAGAAACTCTCGACTCAGTAGTTGCTTAGCAAGTAAAGCTTAAATGTTGATATTGTGTGAAAAGCAACAACAATCATAATAATTCTTTACATTTCATTGAGGAACTGAGAACATTGTACATCACTAAAACATAGATTAAATTGACTACACAGTAAAAGGTATTGTATTTAATTCTATTCATGAGAACAATGCATTCAAAAGTAAGGGGCCCGCTTGTGAATGGCCACAATCCCTACCCTGCCATTCTGAGGTCAGTGTGTGTCTTATTTGTGCGACGTAGCATTGCACAAAGCCTATGCAAATGGACATATATTTTAAATTATCTCCAGTTTACTTCAGCTTTCAGGTATTCTATAAGCACTATGTGAAGGTAGTATACTAGCCTATTAGTGATGTAATAACACAAAAGCACTTTTTATTGTAAACAAAAAAAAGCAAAATTAACAAAATATCAGAATGTCAAAACAAGATAATAGAAAAGCAATAATAATAATAATGTTTAATTTTTTTGTTTCTTTGTTTTTTGTCTTTTTGAGACAGGGCCTCGCTATGCAGTTCAGGCTGGCCTTGAGCTCACTTTGGTAACCCAGGCTGGTCTCAAACTCGCAACGATCATCCTGCCTCAGCCTCCCGAGTGATGGGATTACAGGCGTGCGCCACCACACCTGGCTAATAATTATGTATTGTTATTCCCATAGTAATTGTTCAAAGTGCACGATATCCGCATGAAATATCATCCAGAAAGTATTAGCCCGAAACTTTTTTTTTTTTTTATCAGTAACTAAAATAAACTAAACTACCTGCACACAGCTTCTCCACACAGCGTCCCTAACAGCTTTCCTCCTCCTTCCCCAGCTCTCTATCACGGCTAGCAACCATCCTCAGCTGGGCTCCCCTGTACCCAGCACTGGGCTGATTCAGCTGGCGGTGACAAGTTGACCACTTGTTGGCTGTCCTCCACGTGTGTATGTTGAAGATTTCTGTCTATTTTCTCTTCCAGTACATTTATTGTTTCTGTTTTAATATTTAAATATATCTATTTTGATTTTGGTTTAGCATACAGTGATAGACATGGGTCTGCTTTTAATCTTTGGCATAAGAAAAGCCAGTTTTCCCAGAACCATTTATTAAAGAGACTATCTTTCCTCCAAAACTTTTTTTACAAATAGTTCAATCCATGCTGGATTGAATCTCTAAACACCAGCACGAAGATTACATTTACAAAATGTAAAATACACACAGTTGATATCAAATAGGCTAACATTTAAATTCTGATTCTAAGAGTATCCCCAGGATTGTACGACTATGTCCCATTAACTGACCAAGTTCAGCTTTGATTCACACATTTGTAAAATAAAAAGATCAAAGTATATTCAAAAAGTATAGCTATCTTGTGCTGGCAAAATAGCTCAGTGGGCTAAAGCACCTTTCTAGGCAAGCGTAGGCAAATGCAGGGACTCCAATTCTAGCCCAAGCACCATGTGTCATGCCAGCCCTGCCTGTAGGGTGGGCTGACCTGGCCACAGAGGCCAGGTGTAAAGTGCCGCAGTCTGGGAATCCCATTACTGGGGAGGCTGAGTAAAGGAGGACCGCCGTGAGTCTGAGCTGCATAGTGAGACCCTGTAAGAACCAAATACTTAAAAACAAAGAATAGAATATACACAGGGTGATGATGGGAATGTGAGAATAAAACATAGTAGTAAATATTGAGTATTGTCTTGTCCAAAGTAGTGCTTTTTACATGTGCTGCCTGGGAATAGGTCTAGTTAGGATTTTCATTTTACAAATGAGGAAACTACAAACTAGAACCTGCTATGGCCTGATAGACCTAAATAGTGTTAACTTGTCTCGATTACACATGTGAGACTAACAAAAAGAACAATTTAGAATAAGAAAAGGAAATTTATGAAATGGGAAATAATGTTCACAAATGAAACCATTGCAGAGAAATCACTGTCTAAAATTTACAAGAAACTTACAGCACCCAATAGCCAAAAAAAAAAAAAAAAAAAAAAAAAAAAAAAAAAAAAAAAAAAAAAAAAAAAAAAAAAAAAAAAAAAAAAAAAAAAAAAAAAAAAAAAGTTGAAAATCTTGTGTAGACTTTTCTCAACAGAATGTATACCAACAGTCAGTTGTCATATAAAAACATGTTCAACATCACTAGTCATCGCGTACAGTGGTAGAATACATCGTGTCAGCTGGAATGGCTGTCAACAAAAAGGTGGAAGATGAGTGTATAGGAAAAAAGCGGGAAACCCTCCTGCACTATTTAAGAATTGTGCTATCTTCTGAAAAAGGAATCTCACTTCTGGATATGTGGCCAAAGAAAGTGAAAAAAAGGTTTCTGCATGTCCATATTCATTGCAGTATGACAATAGCCAAGAAATCGAAACATTGTGTCCATTACCAGATGTAAATATAAACAATTGTGGGATATATCATTCAGCCATAAAAATTAAGGGAATCTTTTTGTTTTTTGCAATGCACATGAACGTTGAGGATATTAAGTTAAATGATCCAGGAACATAAGGAAAATGCCACATGATCTCATCTGTATACCAATAAAGAATCCAAAATGTACAGCTTATGCAACCAGATGCTTGGGCTGGTTGCCAAAGTATCGCTGTCTCAGTTACTTTCCACTCCTTTTGGGAACAGATAACTGACATTCACATTACTCTGAGAAGGGCATTCCTCACCCTAGGGTGCACCCCTGCACCATTAGGGTCAGCCCTCCCTTCCCCAAGGTGTGGAACGAGAGCAGATCCTGCCAGGCTGACACAACGAATCAAACCCTGCAAACTGTAAGGGAGGAAATGGAAAGATATTTGTCAGTAGAGATAGACTTCCAATTAAAATAGCAACAACTTTTTATGTTAGAGATTTAACGTAAAACCTAAGGTTGAGGAAAGTATTAATCCATTTCATTATGACAATCATTACATAATCTAGACATGTATCTCATCATCCCTTTTTCCTTTTATGCAAACTTTGTTATTGAAATCTTTTTTGAGAAATTGAATAATTTGTAGTTATCCTAAATTTCTCTGTTATAGTAAAATATTTTACTTTTATTTAATTACAAAGCTGTTTGAAAAGTCACTTCTGAATTCTTATATCCTATTGCATAAACCCTGCTATATAAACATAAACATTGTTTCCTATATCTATCACACACACACACAAAAGAAAACAATTCACAGTTATTTGTGAAAAGTGTAACAGAAGGTGGAATGGAAAAATAATACTAATATTAATTAGAGGTTGGAATATCTTTGTTTCATAGATCTTTCAAGTTCATCACCAATGCTTAGTTCCAAGGTGCTACATTTCATATCATTCAAAAATACCATTTTAATTAACATATGATGCTTTATTCAATTCACCACATGCACAAAAAAAATCCTGTTTTCTTCTTTTTAGTGTGTGAGCTCATGAAAACCATTAAATATCCCTCTGTTAAGGTCCAATTCTTCTTACTTCTACCCTTTTCTCCAATTCCCATTATAAATGTATTTAATTAATTTTAT
Source organism: Myocastor coypus (assembly GCA_004027025.1). Classification (NCBI taxonomy): domain Eukaryota; kingdom Metazoa; phylum Chordata; class Mammalia; order Rodentia; family Myocastoridae; genus Myocastor; species Myocastor coypus. Next base: position 61,036 of record PVJA010005133.1, on the reverse strand, counting down.
GCCATTGCTTTGATTCACTTCCAAGCCTTCTGAAGCTATCGCTATTTGTTGTAGTCCAGACTGGATGCTCAACAATGAAAAAAGTCCTCTTGATGTGAAGAATCAAGGGGTGATTTCAAGAAGTAAAATTGATTTAATTACTAAAAGATAAAGACTTCTCTCAACTACAAATATCCTCATCATCATCTGTCGTCTTTACTATAGTGTTTTAAGCTCCAGATTTTGATATTCAAAAACTATTTACTTGTGTGTGAATTTATTCTCTTGCACATCACTCAAAGAAATTAGAGAAGACACACAGTATGAATAGCCGTGCCTTAGATCTGAGGTCACAAATAAGCAAATCAAGTCACCCTTGACCTTGAGAGATATAGAATCCATTAAAAAAGAAATATGATTAAGCAGCCATGCTATGTTTAATAAAATGTAAACTAATTTATCCCTCATCTTAATCTATGAAAGAATTAATATTATTTATTTTCTAATTCTGAATGCTAATTCAAAGTACAGTGGAGGATAAACAAGCATTCACAGGAAAAACACTCTCAAAAGAGTTCAGAAGGGTTACATTAAAATGGAAAAGCCCGTTTTGTAAGAAACTTCTAGTAATATTGCTATTCTCTTGCTAGCATATTTGTTGCTGTATTAGATTAAATATTATGCCTACATAAAAAATTTACTTTGTCAATAAATACAATTAACATGATCAAGTAGCTTTATACTATTTGTCTTAATGTTGATCCTATATATATTCATACCATAAACTTTGTCAATTTGCTAACAAATGTTAACTTCAATTTTTTAATCATAAACTTAGTGAACAAATATTGTGATAAACACACACATGGCCACATTAAGGAAAACATTCAGAAAGTGAAGCTCTTGGTAACGTCAGATATATAAGCTTGACTGGGTCAACTTGCTTGACATGGGAGCCTCTCAGGGGATCTGTGGAACATAGCCCTGGGTGTGTGTGTGAATGGATTGTGAAAGCGCAGCTTTGGATAATAAATACAGTCCATTCCTGGACATTTTGCTACCTGCTCTGGCATTGCTTTCCACTCCTGTGACCTAAGGATCTTTGTTCTTCTGCACTATTCTGCTGTGATATTCCAGTACTGGGATCTGTTGACTACATACTAAATACATGGAAAACACGAGCAAGATAAATTGAAACTTGTTTTCCAAAAGTGTTTAATGTTGTTATTTTTGTCAATATAAGGCAAAATTTCCCCCCTCAAAATTATGTAAAAATGTAAATGTTATTAAGTTTAAGTCTACAATCAATTGTCATAAGAAAAAATTATTGACCTTATTTGCATTTTAATGCAAAATGTCTGTGCATATACGTGTGACATATCACCAACTGGTGGTCAACTTGGAACACCCAGAGGAACTGAACGAATATGGTGCTTAGTGTGGGAGTCCAAGCTGAGGATTATTGCCAGCAGCATAAGAGGAAGAAGTGGAAAAGAAGAAGGCTGCAGAAAGCTGTGAGTGGGCTATTGATTTTCCTGGAGAAGCTTGTTATGCTGGCTTTCCTGATGAACTTGGCTGTTCTCATTGTCTAGGAAGCTCAGAACCTTACTGCCCCTGACAATGGCCATGGTTCACTTTGCAAGAGCTTGGTCCTCAGTTTGAACATTTCTTTCTGTTTTTGGAGGGGGAAATGGTACATAGCTCTGTCTCTTAGAGAAACTTGTTGCATTGGCTTTCCTGATGAGTGCTAGGCTGTTCTCATTTTCAGAGTAGTCTGGGAACTCACTCTTGCTGAATATGACTGTGGTACTTTCTTGGGAAGCGCTGGTTCTTACCTTGAGCATTGTTTCCTGACTTCAGGGCTGATCTCTCAGCCTGCTAGCACAGCCCCTTCATCTCGCTGGCACAGAATTTCTAGCTTCCATTCCATACTTTTGAGACTTACAAGCACAGATCCGTGGTACAGACTTGCAAGAGACATTGTTGTGGACCCTTGGCTTAGAGCTGGACTTGTGCAAAAATATTGTTATGAGAATTCAGTCTTCATCTGGGCTCATCAAGATATTACCTTAAGATCTAGGCCTTCAACTCAGTTCTTTGTTCTTGATTGTATGGACAGTGCTATTGCACTCATTTTGTTTATGACACTTTAGGTAATTGTTATAAAAGAATTTTATAATTAAGTGTCCTGTATAATACTGTTTCCCATGGTAAACTTCCGAACAGGACAATATGCAACCAGAAGAGATTCAGAGAAGAACAAGTAATCCTGGGTAACAAGAGTAAAGATGAGGGAGGAATCAGAATTCTGCATCTGAAAACTACATAACAAAGCTACAGTGATAAGTACAGCATGGTAGAGGAACAAAAACTTATCACATGGATCAATGAAACAGAACAGACAGTGGGTTGGCAACCCCAACAAATTCACTGCTTGATATTTGACCAAAGGAACAAAATCAGAGACTAGAAGAAAGATATGCTCTTTATTTCTGAAGTATTATTTATTCAGAAATTTCCCAACTGCTTCTCTTGTATGCCAGAAGTTATTGCAACATATCAGCGCTTATTTAGGAACCTGAAAGCTGGCTGATACAAGCATTTTGTGTTGGTAGGTTATTCCTTCAGAAAGGTATTTAGAAATAATTTGTGTTTTTAATTCTGAGGCTACAGGGAGTGGGCTCTGGTAATCTAGATCTTCAACATCCACTGTTATTTGATGTCTCTCCCCATCCTGCAACATAGTTACTACATAGCATAGTTCACTCTGTAAAATATTGTGTAGCTCTTCTCAGATTTTACGTCAGGATTAGCTCCTTATCTCTGTTCTGTTAACAAACAGGATTTAGGCTTGGAACATCTTCCATAAGCTTTCACTTTCACATTTTTGCTTATATTAATTATACAGTATAAATTCAATTATTGTGAAAAATGTCCTTAGTTATCTCTGGTTATGATGCATTTTTGTCTGATGTATTTTTTAAAATTATTTGCTTTTCCTGTCCTTGGAGAAAAATCTGACATCCTAAGGATTTTCTTTCAGGATATTCTTCTATCCATATCAAATTTGGGTAAATCACACAAGGTTGGTGAGATAGTTCAGCAGACTATGCACCACCTTAAGCAAGCACAGGGGTCAGGGTTCAATCCCTGGCATCACATGCCAGGCTAGCATGGCCCCCAGGCATGATTAGCAGAGATAGGGTATGATGGTGCACACCTGTAATCCCAGCCCTGGGACCAATTGAAACAGGAGGATCACCCTGTACCAAATGCATAAACTTTTTAAATTTTTAAAAAATGAGAAAACTGAGGGGGCTGGCTATATGACCCAGCAGACTAAGTGCTTGCTTAGGTAAGCACAAGGGCCAGGTTTCGATCCCATGCTACTGCATGTGATGCTAGCCCCACCCCTGGGTGCACTGAGCCAGTAATGGGGAGTGGTGTCACATGCCTGTAATCCCAGCACTAGGGAAGCAGAAATCAGGAAGATCACTTTGAGTCTAAACGGCATAGTGAGACACTGCACCAATAAATAAGTAAATAAGTAAATAAATAAACAAACAAACAAATAAATAAATAAAGTAATCATGAAAGTTTCACCCATAAATTGCCTAAAGTTTTCCCCGCTCTTTTTGATATTTCAGTCTGTTCATTAATTTTTTTTATTTTCTTTCCAGAAAAGATCCAGATTTGCTTGTGACTTTTTTTTGTTTGTTTTTAAACAGCTGAACAATATACCTCAGTGCCACTTAAGGGTAATACACAAGGGTATTTCAAGAAGGTTCCAGAATGTAGTGTTGAGATTATAGGTGCATGTTACCAAGCAATTTATTACAGCTATTGTAGTGAAAATGAAGTGCTATCTCCTTTTTTGTTATTGCTGATATTGTTGTCTTTTAGTCTTGGAAAAAGTGACACTATATGCAGATTACACATAGATCCACATTTCTCAACATGTGCTAAACTAAAATGAAAATTATTACATTTTAAAATGTTTTTAAAAATCTGCAGGAAGATAAAATGAATACAACCCTTGAAAGGCTGAGCACAGGGAGCGATTCTGAACAGAACTCAGATTACGCACAAAATAGTACCAAGAATCAGGAAACCAAATTGAAAGCTTTTGCACAGCAAAATGAACAACAGAAGGAAGAGATAGCCTAGAGAAGAGAAAAATAATTCCGTTGTGATTCCTCAGGAGACTGTTATTTAAAATATCTAAATAACTCACAAAAGGTAGAGTCCCTCAGTTAAAAGACCCAATGAATAAAAGGGGGGCAGTGTATAGAGCCCTCTTGGAAAGTTTAAAAGACCAATAAATACATGAAAATATGTTCGAAATCATTGATTTTTGGGGAAAGGCAAGGTAGAACAGCACTGAGATTCCATTTCAGCCAAGAAAAACGGGCATCTTAAGGAGATAAAATAAACACAAATGCAATGGAAGGGGGGCTTCTGTATTGTCGGTTGGGAAGATGAACTGAAACAATCACTTGGGAAATCAATATGGAGATACTACAAAGAAACAGAGCCGAGTATTCTATGTGACCAGCATTCTCTTGCTATCTGTCTTTTTAAAAACAGATAAAGACATTGTGTTAGGTAAACACATGTGCACCCAGCTCTTCAGTAGCAAGATCCATACTAGCTATGCCCTGGAAATGGCCCAAAATAAGTTATGTCTATTTTTCTCTCAACACATACTACTCTGCCATAAAGAATAAATTTTGTAATTTATAAGAAAATGGAAGTCCTTTAAGGCCACTGTTAAGTAAAGTTAATCAGTCATACAAGCTTACATATCATGTAGATCTCTCACATGCAATATTCAAAGTATAAATAAAGAACAAAGTAAAGGTTAGTAATACGAAGTAGGGGCATAGATTTTTCTCAAACAGGAAGAGGATCACTAGAGGTAGGAGGAGGGAGAGAAGGGAATTGAAAAACTGAGGCGTGGCATGTAAATGTGACAGACTGCTAAAGAGAATGTAGACATGATACACTGTAAAAAGTATGAATGAAAATATTTTTCTATGATCATAATTACTCCCCCTTCAAATACAAATATGAAAACTGGGAGATAGCTTGGCATACTAAGTGCCTCCCGGGCAAGTACAAGGACCTGGATTCGATTCTTGGTACCACATGGTGTGCTTGTCCTGTGCTGCACTGGCTGCTGAAACCCTGCGCGGTGGAGCGTGCCTGTAGTCCCAGTGCCAGGGAAATTGGGACAGGAGTATCAGTAAGAGTCTGAGCTGCATAGCAAGACCGTGTATCAAAATAAATAAATAGAGAAATCTTTAAAAATATATAAATATGAATATATTCTATATGCATTTTTAATGTACAGGTTCCACAGGTCTCATTACCCAGACTGGACTCGTAGTGATCCTCCTGTTTTCAGCATTGCGAACGCTGGGATCAGAGGTGCGCGCCACCATGCCCAGTTTCATTCGCTTTCTCAGTGCACCCTGGGGGTGCAGTCAGTACAGCATCTTCGGGGATTGAACCCAGCAGCTGCGCTCTGCCTAAGCAGGTGCTTTAGTCCATTGAGCTATCTGATCGACCCTTACATTATTTTTTTTCTTTGCATTTTTCTTTTCCTTTTTTTCTTTTCTTTTCTTTTTTCTTTTCTTTTTTTTTTTTTCAAATCCAGGGATTTAACTCAGGACCTTACATTTGCTAAGCCGGAGCTATGCTCAGCTATACCTTCAGCCCTCTATATACATTGTTATTCTACATTATCATTAAATGGTATTATATAAATGATATTGTTCCAGTAGCAGAAACATGTCAATGATAATGTGAACAAACATGGATTTTATTACACAGCATCTATCATCTATCTATCTATCTATCTATCTATCTATCTATCTATCTTAGCCAATCATCAAATTAATTGATGATTACTTTATTTCTGGTGTTTTCATTTGCAAGTGTAATATTTATGATGAATATTTTCTTCAGGCACAAATCCCAGTCAATACATTCTTGAAATCACTGTCCCAGTTGATGTTTATTTGCTAAAGCAGACATACTTACTTCTAGTTCTAGCAGTTTTACATTATTTTGTGTTTGATTAATAAAGTAGATATATATTAGATATGATATGTATGTATACATACTGTTTATATGGAAGTGTTTATATTTGTGCGATACAAAACCTTGCAAAACAGTATTTTCTAGAAGACTTCTTTTCTTTCTTGGCTAGTTGTATAAAGTAAATACTAGAGAATTAGAAGAAAATGGATCAGGTACACGAAGGTACTGAAAAAAATGTCTTGCTTCATGAAACCTGGGTCCTACTATTGACTTAATTTTTTTTTTTTTTGTCTTGTCTTGAGACAGGGTCTCGCTATGCAATTCAGGCTGGCCTTGAGCTCACTTTGGTAGCCCAGGCTGGTCTGAAACTCACACCGATCCTCCTGCCTCAGCCTCCCAAGTGCTGGGATTACAGGCATGCGCCACCACGTCCGGCTTGACTTAAAATTTCTAACACATTCAAAAATGTGCATTTCAATCTAACCAATATTTTCTCAGTCTTTTTCTCTATCATATGATATTTGGTAACTGTAGGAGATATCTTTTCACAGTTATGGCTTCTTAAAAATCTCCCTTTTCCTTGAGATACATAAAATCAGTATATCCAAAGCAAGTATTCTGCAATCTCAACTAAACTACAGATGATATTTCAAGTCCTTTATAATCTGTAGTCTATCGTTTTATTCACGTCTGAAAGAACATGTAGAAAGCAAGAAAGAGACAATCCTGGTAAACAAACAAATTCATTACTCTCCCTGCTGGAGTGTAAAACTTGTTGTTAGGGCAACTAAACTGAAAATTTCATGAAAGGGAAGGGCATCACCTTCAGAGATGGTTTAAGTAGTCATAGCAACTGCTATTTTAGAACCAAGTAAGTTTTAGCGCCCAAAGTTTCTCTTCTTCCTCCTGACCTAAGGATTGCTAAATAGGGCTGCTTCTTTCTACAAGTTTTATTTTTTATATGAGAAAAACAAAAACTCAGAAATACTATTCTGTCTCCAATAGCATTTCCTCTGGCTGGGGGAGATGTCAGCGATGATGAGGGTGATGGCGTTTGCAGAGCTAACTGGTAGAGCTTTGCAATCCCTAGATTTAATATCTATCTGCAACAGAAAAGGTTCTTTGGTAATATCAGTGAAGAAAAAGAATAAAATGTCCTTTAGGGACTCAAGATATTTACTAGTAAAGTTTTGCTCTGGTAAAACAGATTTGTCTATAATTATTAAATCACTTGCCTTTCTGGGATTTATTTTTTTTTTCCACTCTCTTTTATTGTTTGCTTGTTTCACATTTGACTGAAGTAAACTATTTTAGATCTCAGAACATTTTATTCTTATACATAAAACAGCATTAGTTATTCACATACTGCTCTCTCTCCTGAGGGCATCTAATCCCATTCATTCCCCCCACACAATCACATGATTTGATAAAATAAGTTTCACAAATAAAAGATATAATTTTCATGTTCTAAAGTAAAAATCCCTCTCTCCCAGTATATTTTTTGATAGCATTTGATTTGTTTCACTCATGGCCTGGCCTGCACTCATAATTCTGGACATTTTATTTATTTATTTATTTATTTATTTATTTATTTATTTATTTATTTATTATTTTTTAATGTACCTGGCTGTCACTATGCAGCCTTGGACTCACAGTGATCCCCTTGCTTTCAGCCTCTGCAGTGCTGGGATTATAGGCGGGCACCACCACGTTGGACTCCGTGGCTGGCTCAGCCCATCCTAGGAATAGTGCTGGCATGGCATGTGGTGCCAGAGATTGAAGCATGGTCCCTGCACTTGCCTAAGCTTGTCTAAACAGAAGATTTACTGCGCTGATCTATCTCACTGGGCCCTGACATATTTCTCTTAACCCTGATAGGATTCTCCAGAGGAAGGTAAATTTCATGGAAATAAAGACACAAAGGAGCCAAGTCAGTATGAACATTCTAAATCTTTGGATGTATTTTCCTTTCGTTGCTCTTTCCCAAGATTTGTCTTTCTGCAAACATTGCAAGTGTAACAGGAAGGACAGCAGGAGTGCAGTTCCACCCAAACATGTCTGCCACATCTCATGAGTATCACCATGATCCTACTTACACTCCCTAATATAATAACTAAGTGTTATTTTTATTTAATTTTCATTGTTCTGATTCCCATTGATTTGTGCCCGCTTTAGCTTAGTTGTTAGCTTTTTGTATTTGCTCATTGAGATTCATGCCTGTTTTTCTACCTTTTTACTTGCAAATAAAAACGGCTCATTCTAAGCATTTATCTTCTCTCTGTTTCAAATATCTCCATTATATTTTTCCATTCTGTAATGTGCCTATTACCTGTGCCCATGATATCTATTTAGAAAAAAATAATTCTAAATGTATGAGAAAGAATTTAACCTTTTTCTTTTGCTTTATAGATTTGCTTTCAAGTTTTGAAAAATATTCCGTTTCCTTGATCATAAAAGCATTTCATTTTCATCATTTTCATTTTTGGTGTCTCTACTCATGTTGAAGCTGCTGTTTAAATACAGAGATATAGAGTAGCCACAGAGCCTAGAGACCAGAACTATCCAGAGCAGGTGTGAATTAGCCTAAGCTTACTTAAGCTTAAAATGAGTGTACATGGTTGACTCAACTTGCAAAAGCCAACCTTATAAATGAAGTTTCTCTGTGTTAACTTTCAAGAATTGTGCAACATTCATCAAAGATTAAACTATAAAACATGTTAATGTCACATTTATGTGTATGTTTCTACCATGTACCATACCAGACCGTTTAGAACTTACAGCAAGCAAATGTTTCTGCATGAACATCACTGATATTTACAATTTCTAGTAAATGATGATGATAGATATTTGGTTGCAGTTATTATTATTATTATTATTATTATTATTATTGTTATCATCATCATCATCATCATCATCATCATCCTCATTTAAGGACAACAAACATCTGTGTGTCCTACTCATGGCTTTGGCAACCCAATGCTTTGCAATCAGATTCTAAGGCTCCAATTCCAAAATATAGCATCTCAAGCATATGAGAATTGTCCCTAAGTGCAATGACATGTGCATGTTTGTAATGCAAAGTTTTGATCAGGAATTGTTTATATAGCAAGTCCTTGACTTATAAACTTTCATGGTGTGACCTTTCACAAATAGGAATGAACTCCTGATTATGAACATTCCTAGATGTACAAATCACAGAGGCAGCTCCAGTGCCACCGGAAATTGTCGCGGTTGTGCTGCTGTGTGCTTGCTGTGCAGTGTAATCATGTATGGTAGTGCAGTGCCCAATCAGTGTGTCTGGAAGCGAGGGAAAAAGCAGTGGTGATGTGAGGGGACTGCTAAAGAGGTGCAGAGCAATGCACATTGTGTATTTGTCACAAAGATGTATAGGACTCACTTGAACCAATCTGACTTATGAACATTCTCCTGAAACAGAATACAGTCGATGTACTGCATTTGTTAATCCATTAAGAAGCACCCTGCTTGGAAGACTGTGGCATCAGGGGATCCGTACACTTGGGAGCACCAGGAAGAGTGGTCATCTCCATTTACCTCCATCTGGACAGCTGCAGCACGCGTCTAATGTAAGGCTAACCTTCACATTTGCTATGACACTACCGAGTACTGTTTGCTTCCAAGTAAGGTGACATGCCATCTGGTGGGTTCTGTGGGTTAAAAAGCCCAAGTGTGCAGGAGCTGGCTTGGGCATGAACAAGCACAGAGGTTCCTGTCTAATGGAATGATTAAAAGTTTAAAAACTCTGTTTTAATAGATCAATTAAAAGCATAAACAGCATGGGTTTGATTGGATCAATTTAAAGAATTACACAGTTGTCAATGTGTTTGTCAGCAGGAGTGAAAAATTCATGTATCACCTACACACAGCTTGAAAGCTGTATCCTTCAATTAGTTATAACAAACAACCTTTTACTACATCAAAGAAAGATGTCTTTTTTTTTTTTTTTTTTTTGCAGAATGAAAGAGCTGTGTTATATCAGAGGCATATACTATTAGAACCTTCACATTTGTTGTCTGTGAATTTGAAAATTTTACTATGTGTCAGAATGATCTGTCTTCTATATTACTCTGAGTTTCCATTCCACTGAATGGACAGGAACTTTATTTGCTAAAAACTTGGCTTGAATTTTATCAAGGAACAGAAAATAATTGTACTAAATGCAGTCACAGTTAAAATAACAATAAAGCCATGAAAGTAATTTCTGTAAGTTTGTATCCATAAGAAAAAAGTTGCAAAAAGAAGTATGTACAGCTGTGAGCAGATGAAGGTGATGGAGACCAAAATAGACTACAGTTTGCTCAAAAGTGAATAAAGAACCCCATCTTTATAACACGACTCCTGTTAACATTCCTCGAGTGTGTGGTTAACAGAATTGTTTTGAGAACAGATTTTCCAGACAGTTTTACTACTGTCAGGAAGCCAAGAAAATCATACGCGGTAGGGAAGGCGTGAAGCAGGTAAGCACTGTACAGGCACCACTACTAACAAATAAATGAAATAAATCCTGCTAACTTGAATGCACCTGTTTCTTCACTGTACAAATGTACCCATGTTATTTCCAGCTTTAAGCCCTCTAGGATTTAGGTATCGGTAAAGAAATTCTGGATTCTTTCCCTGAGCCAGTTCTCTCTACGTGGAATTATCACCATCTTCACCCTCATTGCTATTCGGAATAGGTATAGGAACTGCTGGATTTCACAGGCTCGCTTTCCTGAGTAGTGCTAGAGCTCAAGAAAGCAGTTGATGAATGTTAGTTGCAATTCATGCCTTTAGGTTTTCTCTAACTAATTTAGGTTCACTTAATGAGAAATCCATGAAATCCAGAGCAATTTATTAAAATAGGGTGTCATGCTATACATTTATTCCAAACAGCAGGCAGCTTCAGCGTTTGGAAATTTTAGATTTTAGAACATGAGAGGGGAGGGAGGGAGACAGAGATAGAAATGAAGACAGAAACAGAGACACAGACATAGGCACAAACAGAGCCACCCTTTCCGAGTTTCACATACTCATTAATTTTTCCCCTACCTTTCTGTCTCTGTTTGTGATAAATGTATATCTTTAAAATAAAAAAAAAATCATTGTGAAATGGAGTGTAGATGGATGCTTGGGCCTTACGTAGCATGCTCAAGGCCCTGGAATTGATCCTTAACCTGACAACCAATTAGAAAAAAACAGAGAGGGCCAGGGAGATAGCTCTGTGGCACAAGTGCCTGCCTGGCAAATGCAAGGTCGTGAGTCCTGCAAAAAAAGAAAAAAAAAAAAAGAGAGAGAGAGAGAGAGAGACAGACAGACAGACAGACAGACAGAGACAGGGATGGAAGAAAGGAAGAAGCAAGCAGGGAAGGAGGTAAGCAGAGAGGGAGGGAGAAGTATATTGTTAAGTTGTTCTTAATATACATCATAAAACAGGGTCACATGGTCCCAAATATATCACACTACAAATGCTGCCAGTTGTTAATTGTAGGTTAAATTCACTGTTGGAATCAAATGTGAGTGTCACATTTTCCAATACAAACGCATCGCCTACACTAGCAGCACTGTATTCACTGACCTGCTGGGAGAAAACAAACCAGGGCACTCTGAGCACATGTGGTCCACCCACTGAGATGGGTGTGAATCCAATGGTTTTTACAAATAAATCTGTATGCTTGTAAGTTGTAGGAATCCATTTCAAAACAGTTGTCACTGTATTAAATTAGGCGTCAAAAACTTTTCTGGATGGCAGTTTTGCATTCTATGTTTATTTGAATTGAATTATCATATAATGCTTCAAGGAAGTTGCGTTGAGTGTAACACACGTAAAAATAGAAGTGTATCACATCTTGGCACTTCTAGTTTTTGGAATTATCTAATGCTATACGGTACAGTCACAAATGAGCAACCCTTAAAGTCATTTCAAGTTAAAGACAAGTACATCATTTGGGTAAAACAAGGCATTTCTATCCAGAATGCATACATAAAAATAAATCGCAAAAATATGTGAGTGTTAAAGTATCCTAATCTATTTAGAATAAACATTATGGCAGAGGCTTGAAAAAATTTTGAAGTTGTCCTGTTTTACTAATAAGATGCTATTGTGAGTCCAATGCACACTTATGAAACAAGCATTATTTAACTCCTACATTTAAAACTGTGAAAAATATATTTTTCTTTTTTAGAAATTATTCAGTGGGAACGAAAAACTGGGATGAGGAAAAGGACAAGTAAAAGAAAGAAAAAAGTTATATTTAGGTTCAAGTGGAGAATAGTTTCAAGAATTGTATTGTTGATTTCTGCTGGTCTTTTGAAAGAAGCAATTAATGTTTATTTTTTCTTTTCATGTTCTTCTCTTGAATTTCTTATTCATTTTTGGTATTGTTTTACTCTGTATTTTTTTATTTAAACAAATCTTGCACATTTATAGCTTGTAATCTGAACAACTAATTTTATAGTAGCATCATGTAATACAGCAAGCATTATTGAATTCTTATTACTTTACTTAGTAAAATCTTTATTGTTTCTCATACTGTTTTATATTGCTATTTTGTGTTCTTTAAAAGTCAATTTATAAATACAACTTTGCAAAAGCATTAAAACATTACTTTGGAGGGAGAGGGTACGAATCTTCTTCCACTTAAAAACTGCTCTGCATGTCTACATACATTAGGTCTCACAGTGGGTGAGAAGAGTCTATAATGTTTCAGTGAGAATCATTGCCCCCCCCTCATGCACAGGGAAAATAGCATGATATTTTTGGTCCAGAATGATAGTGTGAACTACAACTATCAATGCTCTACAAGCTTTGCTCTAATTTTTGTACACATATTCAGTAGCTTTTCAGAAACGACTTATTGTTCCAAGTAAATTTTGCCACCTCTGTAAACTCACTTTTGTACTCAAAAGGCAGCTCATTTAGCATTTCCAAATCCTTTCTGAGAGATAATATAATATTGTTCAATACTTGTTTAAAGAACAACAAAAAGTGACAATAGAGATCCACAATAAGATATTTACCACTGGTAAATGCTGTGGTGAGTGCTTCTGTCTTCTCAAGTAAAAGGAGCTGATCATATCCATAGCAATAACGTGTTTCTTATAAGAATGGCCAGCGTTCATCAAGCCCTGCCGTATGAAGGACATCACAAATCAAGGAAATTCAAGGCACTAGCACTTCCTATGGCTTCACTCAGACAACCTCTTCCTAAAAGTGAGGAAAGCAAACTTGCTGAAATGAATTTACATGCTGTCCTTCCACTCTACGTATGCTATACAACCTCTTTTTTGTCATCGAATATTTTTGAATGAATTTCATGACTTTTTATGAATTTAGCACATTAGGTCTCTGTCATCTTCTCTATAAAAGTGAACTGCTGGAGGAGGTACACCCACTCGGGACCCCCCTCCTGTCCCTCTCATGGACAGGAGTTTTCTTTCTCTCAATAAATACGTTCTGCTCATTAAAAAAAAAAAAAAAAGTGAACTGCTGGAGATGCTGGCATTGACCAAAGACACAAATTCACATATTTTCCTTAGATTTTTTTCACTCTAAATTAAGTGTATTACTGTATATAGGAATGGAATGAAAATTATGATCTTTAATACAATGCATAAAAACTAAGTTAAGCAAATCACCATATCCATCCTGCCAAACAGCAGCAATTTTTGGAGTAACAATCTTTTAAATCTACTCCTGGAGCAATATAAAAATATATGAATCCTCCAGATCTCACGCACACACAGGGCTATTTCATATGTCTCCAACTTGGATCTGCTAAATGGTCGTTGTGCCTCTTCTGCTTCTGATCCTGTGACCCTACCCACAAAATTCTTTACATGATGTAATTTATGTGAAATCTATTTCTCTACTGTATCTGAACAAGTAAGGATGTGTCAAGGAGAGACAGGAAGGTATGAAGCATGATATAACTCCCAGTCATACAAGGAGCAAGTCGTAGAATATCTTACAAACCATGTTAAGGGTGTTGGGCTTGTCCTATTTTAAAGGAAGGAATGATGTGATAAGATCAATCTATTTCAAATAGTATGTGATGATTGTGTAGAGAAAAATGGATAGAATAAGCTGTTAGATGATGCTAGGTATACTATATATATATATATATATATATATAGATATAGATATAGATATAGATATAGATATAGATATAGATATAGATATATATGCATTGACACTTATTTAACAGTATTTGAATTTTAATTTGGGGTTTTGGGAGATTTTTGGGTCTTAATAGGATAATGACAGTGTAGGTCCAATAACAGAATGAGTGTTCTTAAAAAGAACTGTGAGAAACTGAGAATTCCCTCTCACCCAGTTAAGAACAAAAGAACAATGTGACTTTCTGCAAGTCAGAAAGAGGATTCTCACCAAAAATGAAATCAATATTTTAGACTTCTCAGACTTAAGACTCATAATAAACAAACATATGACTTCTGTGTTTTTAAATAACAATGCAAGTTGACTAATAGAAGAGGCTCAATAAGGATTATATTTCAGGAAAATGATACAATGAACCTAGACAGTAACTATAGTGATAGCAAAAGTTCTTCAGAGTGGATGAATCCTGACCATACTAAAAACTAAAAACAATACAATTTGTTCTTAGATTCTTAACCAAGCCACCTGTGCTCATATCCTCACCATGAAAGCTACCCATCGTAGAACTTTGCACAAGTACCCAAGTGCTTATCCATTATATCAGTAGTGTGATGACAGTAACAATATATATACCTGATATCAGATGGAAAATTAATTAATTGATATATACAAAATAACTGAAAACTTACCTGCCACTTGGTTAAATATTGACAACAATTAACAAGAAGTGGTTAATAGGCTAAGAGTGTAATTAAGTGGGTATCCTCAAGGAAAGTTCATGGGTTTCCAATCCATACCAAGTGCAACACCTATAAACACCAAAATCTTACAAATAACTAATTTTATATTGAATTCATTGACTATTACATATCATTGAACATGTCAAGTATTGTTTAATCTAGAGTTTAAAACATACAATTTAAAGAGAAAAATAATTGTTTCCTCTTTATTGGTAAATCAATCTATTAGTGAGGCAATCTTAGAATTAATAAAATAATTGACTTATATTTTAAATGTTTAATTTATAATACCGTTCTTTCTAAAATTAAGAATTTTTAGTGAAGCAGAACAAAAATAAATAATTTCTAATTTTTTCAGATTCTCTTTCAAACATATGAGTACAAATTTCAAACTGGCCATAAGCACACAAAAATTAAGTGTGTGTTCGTGTATATATATACATATATATATATATATATATATATATATATATATATATTTGTGTGTGTAATAAATAAGTTCAATTCTATAACAAAATATGAATGGGGTGCTTAATCAGTGAAATTGAGATAGCAATATACTTATATTTTCTTAAGAGCTATAAAATTACTTAATCCTTCAAATATTACATCAACCAAAACAAGTACCTGAATAGCACTAATATTTACTTATAATATTTTTGAAATTTAGTAACGTTTGACCTTACACAGAGGCTGGGCTTATCTTCATACTTTAAAACACAAATGTTAGGGCAGACAATATAGCTCAATGGACAAAGCACTTGCTAGTTCAATCCCTGACACCACATGCATCACCAGCCTCGCCCTCAGGCATGCTGAGCCAGCCATGGAGTCTAGGCACGGTGGTGCATGACTGTAATCCCAGCACAAGCGAGGCAGAAGTCAGACAGATCACTACAAGTCTTAGCTGTATAGTGAGAACCTACACCAAAATAAAACCAAACCAAATCAAACAAACAAGCAACAACAACAACAACAAAAAGGTCTTCTTTAATATGATGAACCATTTTTCTAGAATATATTTATTATTAAAATAATCACTAGTAATCTAATCTGTTTTTTCTTCCCATTTAAAAAAATAACCTAATAAAATATCACAACAGTTTTACTACAATACCCTATTGTTTTATGAACTTTGAAGTGGTTTTCTTTTTTTTCAACTTTTGTTGCTTCTTTAAAAATATTTCAGGGGCTAGCACTATAGCTCAGTGAAAGAGTGCCTGCCTGGCAAGCATAAAGTCATAAGTTCGTTCCCAGCACCAAAAAAGATAACAAATAAAGTAAAATAATAATTATAACTCTCCAACTTTAACTTGTGAGAAAACAAATATTTAATACTAAAAATCTGAAAATATAAACAAGAAAGATAAAAATGACACCAGACAACCCAAAAATTCAAAAAGAAGTCACAACAAATTTATAATAATTTCCTGACATGACAGTTTTTATTATGAATTTAATGCTCAGTTTTGATCTTATCTTCATATATTAATACACTTGGTAATTCCCCACTTCCTTAAAGAATAGTGGATAACTCAGTTTTCTTTCCATCTGATTATTGGAAACATAAAATATCACTATTATTATTGAAAAGTGTCAGCTTTACAACCCTTTATTATTAAGTGAAATTTGGCAAAAGTGCTCAACCCTCATCCATAAGCTATAAGATTCAGAAGAGTTTTCCCCAGATGAAATTTGTCTAAAAGTATTTACATCACCATACTGGGGGAAAAGCCCAGGGGCTTCATGCTGAGCAACATACTCAGCACTATTTATGTTTTACTCTTTTTTTTTTTATTATTCTGACACAGTATCACACGGTGGCATTATGTTCATACGGAAGTCAAACGTGGAGTCCTCCTGCTTCAGGTCCCACAAGGCTGAACCTACCCACATGATCCTTCCAGCTGCTCACATACTCCCAGGTCAAATACTTATTTGGGTTCTATATTTCTGTGTCAAAGCATTTGCTGAGCTAACGTATCAGGTTATAGCATATTCTTATACTTCACGCTATCACTAAGGTGAGAAAAATAATTTTTATATCTGAAATAATCATGAAGCTATCAAAGTATGTTTCCTAATAAGCATAAAGGAATATATACGTAAGTCCCTTCCCATTTACTATCCTTTAGAATGCCAGTGTAGAAGGGGGAAAAAAGCTACAATGAAAATACAACAGAGTAGGAACTGATTGTACGTATTATATCTCAGTTATTCCAAGTGTACAAAAATACAGTTCAATAAACACATGGCAAAACCTTCTTTGAAATGTTTGAAAGAAGTTAGGAATTGTGGGAGCCCAAACTTCTGGCGTCCATTTTGTAATGACATCATCATCTTGCGACAGCCTCCTCTCGCGATAGCCTCTAGTTAGGTTTCTATTTTCCTACCCCCTGCTATTTTCCCATAAATCACGTGCTCTTAAGTCCTTCCCCTATTACCTTGGATAGCTGCTGATGTGTTTCCAGGTCGCCCGCCGTTGCCTTGGATGCCTGCTGATATTGCCGGCAAAAATGCCTCATTTCTCGAGCCCTGTATATATACCCAAGCACCTTTTTGAATAAAGGATCAGAATCCTGCCTTGTCTCCATTTCTCATGTCTCTTGTCCCATTTTCCCCCTATAATCCCTACTTTCCCACTAGGACCCACGCTGATTCCTCGCAGGTTGAGGATAAGGAATGTTAAAGACAGTGAATTCTCAATTTTAATTTTGATTTTTAATTTTTAATTTTTTATTTTATTTTTTTCTTGTTTCAGAACTTTTGCTTGTTTATTTTTTCATGGCCGGCTTAGCCTGCCCTGAGGGCAGGGCTGGTGCAGCATGTGGTGCCCGGGATCGAACCGCGGTCCCTGAAGCCACCCAAGCCTTCCTAAGCAGGAGCTTTAGACCACTGAGCCATCCTACCAGGCCCCAAATTCTCAATTTTATAATCTTTGTTTCTTATGATAGCAGCAAGGCTTTAAATACTATGAAATGTGCCCCAATTTTTTAAAAAATGAAAAGGTTAAGTTATTATGTTTCAAAAATCTGTTATTTAATGACTGAGGGAATAAGAAATAGATTTCCGTACAAGTGAAAATTTTACCATAAATTTTGGAA
Source organism: Myocastor coypus (assembly GCA_004027025.1). Lineage (NCBI taxonomy): Eukaryota > Metazoa > Chordata > Mammalia > Rodentia > Myocastoridae > Myocastor > Myocastor coypus. The sequence continues at coordinate 43,055 of PVJA010005133.1, read as the reverse complement.
ATTTTACTGTAATTTATCAATATCCAAGGATATTTTTATCTTCTGACATAAAGTTAGTCCATATTATTCTGTACATAGTAAGAATGCTTCAAATACCCATACAATATTTACTGCAGAACTTAATATTGTAACTATCTAAGGAAATTGATAAAAAAATATTTAAATGTTGAATAAAACCCACATTAGACTGTAAGAGTAAAATATGAATAAAGTAAATAGCTCCTTCTGGTCAACCCAACATAAAAGTTTCCTTAGGTTGGATGAAGTGTTCAGAACCACAAAAACAGCTTATGAGTACAGCTGCCCCAGAGCAACAATGATATTTACATATAATAGTTCATTTCCTTATCAAGTAATTAATAATGGAACACACAGTATACCATGGTGCAGTTCCAAACAGTGATGATAATGCTACAAAATAGTTTACATTATAGGTAGAAAAGGACAATGCTCAAAAGAGAAACAGATATTTTACGGCAAATTTCTTGTAGATGCTGTAGTTTTGCTGTTTAAAAAAATGGATATCTAAGAGTCACCCATATGATAAACAAAATCACCTGAAAAGAAATCTTCCGACATAGGACTCAAAGCACGTTTAATGTTGAAACTCTTTGATGATCATGATGATGAATTCCCATCAGTTTTATATTCCAGAGAAATGTCCTTTTATTTACATTATGTCTAGTACCTGTTGTATTTACTAGTTAATTGGTAACAAAATGAGATTACAGGGGAGGCAACTCCATTGTCAAAGAATTGAAAACTAGATTATTTCTAGGAGTTTATTATATATCAATTTGTATGGATTATGAGAACCTGTAATATGTTAGTAAAGCACAGTTCTGTGTGTTATTTACTGTATCAGACACTGATAAAGTGGGAGTGGGGTTGAAGACCTATCCATCTCATTTGTAGCTGGCAACAACCTACAGGCTTGTTGCCCAGATGGAGTAAATTGGGAAAGAAGGAGATGTACTGAAGTTTTAATGTCCCCCGTCTTCTGGTGCAGATGTGCACTTCGCTGCTAGCACCTTTGGACATCAGTCTCTGATTTCTCATCATTCCAGTGTAGATGGTCACAGATGACTCTGTAGTGAGCAACCAGGCTAGCAAATCTCTAACTGGTTTGGCGTCCTTGACCCTTCATTCTCCGCAGCTTCCATCTTCTTGGGCTGAGTAGCTGCCATATCCCCCACTTCCTGGAATGCAGATGGCCACCATGCATCCTTCTGCTTCTAATCTCACAGACAGCTATTTTAGGTCCCCCTACCCCGCATTCTGTAATTCTATGGAATGAACCACATTGCATAATTATACAGACTTTCTATGGATTTTTTCGCAGACAAACTTAAATAACACACAATTCAAAGCAATTAAAAGTCTATTACAAATGGAATACAATATATAATTATATATGAGATTATAAAGTTTTCTGTTCTACAGCATAATATGGATGAATTAATTTGACAAAGTATGTTACTTAATCACTTAAATTATGTGGAGCATACTAAAGTCTTAATTTGGGCTGTCAATTTATTTTTCTTTTATAATGAAAGTGAATTGTCTAATGTCATAATATCTGAGAGATCAGAAGGCATGTTTTTTGAACAAATAAAGAAATTAATGTCTGTTTTTACTGTTGTTGCAATTTTTATTTGATCTATTTTATCTTGATAAACCTTAGTTTCCATGGATATCTAACCATCAAAGTAATGATAGAGAAATATAGTTACTCTGTTCTCCACAATTTTAATACCATAATTCAATGAAACACAATTTTAAAGTACTAAATATAAAACTGAACAGTACAGAATTTGTTAGCATAAATTCCAAGTCTCTGATTTTAAGTTCCAATGGTATCATTCAAAGTATTGTGCAATAAAAATATAAAAAGTTTTGTGATATATAAATTGTGTTTTCTTGTCTTCACCCTACAGGATATTTTTTCTAAATTATTGCTAGGATATGTATTCATGTGAGGAATAAGTTTTAGGTTTAATTTCAAAAATTTAAGGCTGCCAGGCTATTTTTAACCCCACTAATGTAAGATTGAGAATTTCTGAAGTTATTTTAGGGAAAGAAAGTCCATTTTAACAATTAAGTAATCATTCATTTAAAAATAAGTTGATCTTTGACACTTAATACACTAGGTAGCAGTATTTGGTAGTTATTGGAACATATATAAAAAGAAAATACACAGTATCCACTACCAGATGGCTACTTTCTGTAAAGATGCTCACTGACTATTCCTTCTTGATTAGGGCCCAGTTTTAGCTAGCCTTAAGTAACACATAATATTTTATCCCATAAACTAAAGTAATTTAAAGCAAACTACAAGCACTAGAACAGTTGCATCATATTCTTTTTATTTTTTTCCCAGAAAACCAATTCACAAACCAGTTGCTCTAGTGTATCAAGAAATGAAACATCAAAATAAAAATAAATTAATAAAGAGATGCAGAAGAGCTAATATACTTTTTTATGGTTGAAGAAATTCTTTAAAAAATATATAAAAGAACAGCTCATTGTAAACTTCACTTTCAAAATACCCCCTGAAGGCCTGTGTGTTTGGAAGGTAACTGCGATGGGAACATTATATTTGATTTTCTATTAAGGGGTGGTTTCTGTTCTGAGGATATGGGTTAGTGTGTGCAAAACTCAGAAGGGCTGGTGTCCCTGCTTGGCTTCCCTGTCTCCATAGTATGTGCTACAAGGTCTTTGCAATGTCATTCTGTTAGAATATTCAGCCTTGTAGCCAACCAACCTCTGCTCCTTTCAAATGTGAGTGTCAAATACTGTTCTTTAGTGACAAGACAGCCAATAAGATACCTATGTCAAAAAGAGGACTAAAAAGCAGAAGTGGCCATGCAGAGTGCTCAAATATGAAGGTAGCAGATAAAGATTTTAATGCCACTATTTTACGTACTCTCAATAAAGCCATAGCTTTAAAAGATTCAGCTCAAGTTGGGTACAATCGTGATCAACTTAATGATAACTTGCACCAAAGCTAAAATAAGAAAATAATAATATTAATAACAGGACTTGAGATATTGCTCAGTGGAAAGGCCCTGAGTTCAATTCCTAGTACAGAAAACTAACATTGAAATTATGGTAAAAAATATCTTGTAAGAACTGTGGAGATAGCTCACTAGCCCAAGCATGTGCTAGGTAGGCACAAGAATCTGGGTGTGATCTCCAGTACCTCATGCCTTGTTGGCCTAGTCTCAGGAGCACAGAGCTGGGCTCCTAGCCCAGGCATGGTGGTGCACACCTGTTATCCCAGCACTGGGGAAGCTGAAATAGAAGGCTCACTAGGAATCCAAGCTGTATAGTGAGACACATTACCGAATATATAAAAGTTTTAAAAAATCACCAATTAGAGAATAAATAGAAACTATTACTAAAATCAAATAGAAATTCTAGAGTTGAAGAATGTTTCAAAGCCTGGGTGTGGTGGCGTGCATCTGTAATCCCAGTATCTGGGGGGCTCCAAGCAGGAGGATCACTACAGATCTGATCTGTGTAGTGAGATCCTGTAGACTCTGTACTAAATGCATTAAAAGAAAAAAGAAAAATGTTTAAAAATAGTGAGTGAAGAATCAAGTTTAAACCTGTAATGCAGAGGGCTGGGGAGACAGCTCCACGGCACAAGTGTCTGGATGGCAAGTGCAAGGTCATGAGTTTGAACCCTGGTGCCGCAAAAAAAAAAAAAAAAAAAAAAAAGCCTTGGATAAGTCAGATGCCAGTTAGCTATGGGGTTCTAATGAGTCTATCCTGCATGTAGCACTGGTGGGAAGCTTTGTGGAACTGTTGTATGTTATCCCACCACCAAATACCAGCTAGAGAGACCTAGTGAATCTGGCCTGCATGCACCACCAGTACAGAAGCTTTGCTGAGCTTTGACCACCACCCGTATCCACCAACCAGTTGTGGAGCCTTGGTGAGTCCTACCCAGCACCACAATTGTCATGGAAACCTTACTGACCAGTGCCCATCCTCTCATCACTGTTGAGGAATAGTAAATATTGAGAACGTATGATTACAAAAGTAAAGGAGAAAAAGGCAATCTCAGACATCCAGCACACCCAGAACAAATTCAGAAGGCAAGGACAACATAGAACTTTGAAATCATGTACCTGGAATTTCTAAAATGATAAAATAATTGCAACTGTAGTTAAACAAAAAAACCCTTCATTAAGCCGGGCGTGGTGGCTCACGCCTGTAATCCCAGCACTTGGGAGGCTTAGGCAGGAGGATCCTTGTGAGTTCGAGACCAGCCTGGGCTACAAAAGTGAGCTCAAAGCCAGCCTGAACTGCACAGTGAGACCCTGTCTCAAAAAGGGAAAAAAAAAAAAAAAAACAACCCTTCATTGATCTATAGAAGAAATCAGAGTAGAAATAAACTCTTAGGTCTAAAAAGAAATGACAACAATCAAGAAGATATTACTCAGAAAATCTAAAGAACATATAGGTAAAAATAATAAAGAAGAGAAAAAATGAAGAAAACGCTACATGAATAATACAGGAAAGAATTAGAATGTATTTAACAGGTTCAGAAGGGCAAAAAATTTTTCAGAAGGTCATCAATACTTAGTTCCAAAATCTTTACTCACAGAATGGCAAACACAAAAGAAATGAACTAATTCCTAAATACATATGAACTATCAAAACTATAGTAAGATATAAAGATTCTGAATATCCGAATATCAGTCAATGTAATTGAAAATGTAATTTAGAAAAATACTAACAAACAAAAGCCCAGGACTTCATGGATTCACAGCTTATTTCTACAAGAAATTCAGGGAGGGGCTAATGCCAACTATTCTCAAACTCTTCAGTGAAATTAAATTGAACCAAACTCATTCCTGGAGGTAAGTACTACTCTGATTTCAAAACGAGAGAAGGACTCAATCAAAAGAGAAATATTGGCCAATTTTCCTAGTGAAAATAATGCAAAAGGTCTCAATAAAATACCAGCAAGCAGAATTGAGTAAATCAAGATTGTTCATCACAACCAATTGAGACTCATCCCAAGAATGCAAGGATGGTTTAATGTACACAAACCATAAATGTAATATACCATGTTACCAGAGCTAAAGACAAAAATCACATGGTCATCTGGATAGGTCTAAAAAAGGCTTTTGGCAAAGTCCAATACTCACTCATGATTGAAAAAAAACACAGAATATTCAAATTGATTGCACATACCCCAACCTGATAAAAGCCACCTATGACAAACCAACAACCAACATCATACCACAGGGACAAAAATCAAAAGACTTCATTTTAAAATCACGAACAAGACAAAGATGCCCACTGTAAGCACTCCTGTTCAGTATAGTTCTGGAAACATTAGCCAGAGCTGTTAGACAAGAGAAACAAGTAAAATCAATATTGATTGGCAAAAAAAAAAAAAAGAGAAATTATCATTATTTGCAGATTACATGATACAGAAGAGCCACAAAGCTCCACTAAAGCTTGGAGATCTAGTATAAAAATTTAGTAGGATAGCAGGATACAAAATCAACATTCAAAAATCAATAGCATTTCTACAAACAACAAACACGTTAAATGAGAAATTATGGAAATCACACTTTTTATAATAGCACAGTCAAATGAAGTACTTAGTAATCAGACTCATAAAAGAAACAAAAGGTTTATATAGCAAAAATTATAGTACACTGAAAAAAAGGATCGAAGCGGATTTCAGGAAATGGAGAGACAATCCTTGCCCCTGGATAGGAAGAACCAATATTATGCAAGTTGTTGTAATCCTAAAATTATTCCTGCAGATTCAGTGCAATTACAATCAAAATACCATCAGTATATCTCACAGATCTACAAAACATATTTCCAAAATTCATGTGGCCATAAGAGACGGAGAATATCAAAAGTAATCATGTGTAACAACAAGAACAACAACAACAAAGGACCTGGCAACATCAGAATCCCTGACTTTAAATTATACTACAAATTTACTATACGAAATATGCATGCTCTTGGCCAAAAAATAAAAAAATATTAAAAAATTAAAAATAAATAAATAAAAGGACGGAGAATCAATGGAATATGCAGACACAGCCATAAACACATTCAGCCACCTTATCTTTTACCAAGGGGACAAAAATTTTCACTGGAAGAAAAATAACCTTTTTAATAAATAGTGCAGAAAAACCTGCTCTCCACATGCCAAAAGCTTAAAACAGACCCATTCCTATCCCACTGACAAAAGTACAGCCAGAATAAGCCAAATTTTTATATATTAAAACTGAATAAGAAAATCTCCTGGAAAAGAATGTAACTTTAAGGATATAGGTAGGGGTAGTTAGAAAGTTCATGAACAAAAGCCGAAGTAGATAGGAAATAACATCAAAGAATCAAAAATTGAGATCTCATCTTTTCGAAATCCTTTTGCATTTCAAAAGAAATCTCCCACAGAGTTAAAAGAAAACCCACAGATTAGGAAAAGAAAATTATAGTGCACTGTCCTTGAGACAAAGAACACTTATCTAGAATTTACAAAGAATTTTTAAAAGTCAGGCCTCTGCGGGATGGCTCAGTGGTCCAAAGGCCCTGCTTGGGAAAGCTTGGGCGGCTTGAGGGACCGCGGTTCGATCCCCAGCACCACATGCTGTGCCAGCCCTGCCCTCTGGGCAGGCTGAGCCGGCCATAAAAATGAGTAAATAAACAAATAAAGCTTCTGAAACAAGAAATAAATAAATAAGTAAAAATAAAATTAAAAAAATTCTAAAAAAAAAAGTCAGGCCTCCAAAATTCAAAGATTCATCCAAAGATGGTCATCTGAGATGAATATACACTTCACAAATACACACAAATGGTAAACAAAAATACAAAAAAAAAAAAAATTCAACATCATTGTTCATTCAAGAGATGCAAATTAAAACAGCGCTGAAGTATCATCTTATACTAGTAAGAACAGCTATCAAGAAGTCAACAAAGGCTTTTTGCCGCATCTCCCACAAGAATGAAAACTGTTCTTAGCAATAAAAGTGTCCACATTGTAGAAAATGTCAACATCATTCTGAAAAGACGCCCAGTTATTGTGAAGGGCCCTAAAGGAACCCTACAGAGGGACTTCCACCACATCAATGTGGAACTCAGTCTCTTTGGGAAGAAAAGGAAGAGGCTCCAGGTTGACAAATGGTGGGAAAACAGAAAGGAGTTGATGTCTGCATGATGATCTGTAGCCATGATTGAGGGGGTCACACTGGCCTCCCACTCCAAGATGAGATCTGTGTATGCTCACTTTCCCATCAATGTCATCTTTCAGGAGAATGGGTCTCTTGTCAAAATTCAGAATTTCTTAGGTGAAAAATGCACTTTCTAAGTTCATATGAGAGCAGGCATTCCTTGCTCAATATCTCAAGCCCAGAAAGATGAACTAGTCCTTGAAGGAAATGACACTGAGCTTATTTCAAATTCAGCTCCTTTGATTCGGCAAGCCACAAGAGTCAAAAACAAGGACATCAGAAAATTTTTGGATGGTATCTATATTCCTGAAAAGGGAACAGTTCAGCAGCCAGATGAGTAAGATCCAAGAGTTGATCCAGTCACAGAAACAAGTTTCTAGACTACAAAGCCAGTCTGTGATATTTTAATGAGACAATAAAAGATCTTTATCAAATAGAAAAAAAAAAAAAAAAAGTCAACCAATAACAAATGCTACCAAGGCTGTGGGGAAAAAAGGAACCCTTCTGCATTATCGGTGGGAGTGCAGACCTGTACAATAATCCTTATGAAAATCAGTCTGGTGACTGCTGAAAAAGCCAGCAGTGGAGATCCCATTCAAGCCATCTATTCCTTTCCTTGATTTTTTTTCAAATGAACCAAAATTATACCACAGCAATATATGTGCACCCATGCTTATAGCAGTGAAATTTGTTATTGCTAAATCTTGGAAACAACCCAAGTGGCCATCAACAGAGGATGGGATCAAAAAAGATGTGGAATTTTTACACAATGGAATATTATTCTTCTATATAAAAGATAAATTTGAGGTTTTTGTAGATAAATAGATACAACTAGAGACTATATTGGTAAGTGAAATAAATCAGATATACATGTGTCAATATCACTATTTCACTAGTATGAGAACCTAAAATAGTATATAAAATTAGGAAGTTATAATAGTTACTGTGAAAGTGAAAAAGTTTGTCCAATGGGATGAGGTAAAGAACAAATGAAAGAAGGGGAAAAGTTTTTTTAGGTATACATGTGCAATAATGTATGTAATTGTACTGTCAATTACTGCTGGAGTTTTGAAAAGAATTCATGATTAACTTTTTTTCTTTTGTTCTTTGCATTATTATTTTGAATTTCTTACAACAGTTTTTTGGCATTAATCCAATCATGCTGTATATATCTTGTTGCGTGAACAACTAACTTGAAGATAACTTCATGCAATACAGTAACCATTATTTAATTTCCATTACTTTGTTTAGTGAAATTTTGTATCATTTCTAATGCTGTTTTTCTATCACTGTTTTGTATTCTTTCAAAAAAAAAATAACAGATGCAAACTAAAACAACTCTGAGATACAATTTTATACAAGATAGAATGGCTGTCATCAATAATTCAACCAAAAGAATTGAAATTGTTATATCACAGTGATATATGTGCATTCATGTATATAGAGTCACAATCTGTCATAGTTAAAGCTTGAAAACAACACAAATGCCCATAAACTGAGGAATGCGTAAAGAAGATGTGGTATTTTTACACAGTGCAGTATTATTCAGCAATATTTTTTAAAAAGATAAATTTGATGATTTTATCCAGTAAGTGGATGCAACCACAGATCATTCTCCATAAGTGAAATAAGTGAATACAACTAGAGACCATATTTATAAGTGCAATAAGTCAGATTCAAGTGTATAAACACTGTTTTGTCTCACTAGTGTAAGAATCTGAAAGAGTAAGTAATATCTTAAATGTATAATAGATACCCTGAAAAATGTAAGAATCTGTTTAAAGTGAAAGAAATACTGTGATGAGAAGTAGGACAGGAGCAGGAGTGAGATACATCTGTGTATGCATGCAGTATGTCTTGGATGACTGTATTGCTGGTTTCTGCAGGTCTGTGGAAAGGAGCAGTTATTGCTTAAATTTTTTTACTTTTTTAAATTTCATAAAATGTTCCCCAGTTTTCTGTGCATATATCTGGTAATCTAAGCAACTAATTTGGACCTTGTACTGTGCACTACAACAAATGTTGAATTAATATTTTCTTTAGCGCCGGGCGTGGTGGCTCACGCCTGTAATCCCAGCACTCGGGAGGCTGAGGCAGGAGGATGGTTGTGAGTTCGAGACCAGCCTGGGCTACAAAAATGAGCTCAAAGCCAGCTTGAACTGCACAGTGAGACCCTGTCTCAAAAAAAAAAAAAAAAAAAAATATTTTCTTTAGTGAAATTCTGTATCATATCTAATTTCATTTTATTTCTTACTATTTTATGTTCTCTTTAACAAACAACATGAAATCTGAAAATAAATCAATATTATGTAATTTAAATGATAGAAAAATAATTAAATGTTGGTCCATGTGGCACGCCATTATTTGTCAAACAAACATGTTCTAGAGGTAGCAGAAGAAGTCATAATGAAAACACGTAGAAAGCAAGCATTAATAAATAACTGCTAAAAATATTTCTGGGGTAGATGATCACTGTTTATTCACATACAGATGATAATGACAGTGAATTTCCAAGTAGGTTAATATACAAAGTGATCTTCACTTACCAAATCAAAATCAAAATGTGTGAAGATAAAAAGAATACTCTGACTATAGCAAGGGGGAAAAAAGATTTAAGTCTCTAATTTTAAAGTAAGTGGGTGACAAAATGTATACATTTCAAATATCCATAAACACAATAGCATATGTTATTACAGTAAAATGAGCAATTATATTGATAAAATGATCAATCCATTAGATAGGAGTAATCATAGATGTATGTGTATTTCTCAGCAAATACCAAAATATGTGAACCAAAACTGATAGTCTTCGGTAGCAATATCCACTTTCAATAATGGACAGGACTATGGAGATATGAGCAATGAAGACACTGAGAAATTAAACAACACTATAAAGTACATAGAAATTTTGAGCATCTAATAACTGAATACACTTTTCTATGTGTGTTTCTAAGAGATTCTTAAAAGCAAACCATTCTACTAGCACATGACTGATTTAGTACAAGCCAAAGTATTCATATCATATAAAGTATGTTTTTACACCACAAATGAATTTAATGAAAAATAAATGAAAGGAGGGAATACAGATATTTCAAATACTACAAGGAAACTGGGACAGCCAGATACCTCAGTTAACTAAAGCAAGTGCCTAGGTAGGCATAGGGATGGGGGTTCGATCCTGAGCATGCTATGCTGGCTCTGCACCCAAGGCAAGCTAAAGTGGTGACTCAGACTGCCCATGGTGGTGCACACCTGTAATCCCAGCTCTTGGGAAGCTGACAACAGGAGGATCACTATGAGTCCTATCTGTGTAGTGAGGCCCTTTTACATCCTGTACTAAATACATAAAATAATACTAAAAATAATAGTAATAATAATAATACAAGGAAATTAAGCCATACCTGCTTAAATAACAATAGATCAAAGAATCACAAGGAAATTTATAAAATATATTATTTCTTTATGTATTTATTTATTTTTGTATTTTAGGGAAGGGTATACAGGCTGTACAGGGTCTCACTACTAGGTTAAACTTGAAGTGGTCTGCCTATTTACAGCTTCCTAAGAGCTGAGATTACCAGTACATGCCACCACACCCAGTGTCAATTGCTGTCTCAGCGAGCCTAGAGGGGGTGGGCCAGCACCACAGGCCTGGGGGATCGAGCCCCCAACCCTTGGACCTGCTTGCTGGTGCTTTAATCTCCTGAGCCATTTGACCAGCTCCCAATATAAAACATATTTAAATAAATGAAAATGTAAGCACAATATGCTAGCACTTACGGGATGAGTTTAAGCACCTTCTAGAAGGAAATTCATTGCTAAAAAGCTTCCATTATAAAAAAGAACCAAATCAATAATACAGATCCATGTTAAGACAGTTTTAAGAAGACAAAATAAACTGATGGCAAGCAGAAAGAATGATAAAAAATTAATGAAATTCCCAAAATAGAGAATAATAATGAACACAGATTAAATTTCTTGAAATTACCAACAATTGTTATTATAAGCATTTCTATATATTGATCAAGAAAATTGACAGAATTCATTATGCCAAAATCTGAAAGAAAAGTATACAGTAAGTAATACATTAAACTTTAAAGAGTTTATAGTGTTTAAGAACATATGGATATCAAAAAGAAGAAACAAATTCAATAAGGAGTAAATTTGGGAGAATTCAGATGGATAAAAGAAAAGTATAAAAAAATTACAAATAGTCCTGTAATAAATACTGTAATTGAGTTAATAATTAGAAACAAAAACACATAAGCCAGAGTAGGCCTTAGCTGTAGAGTTGAATATTTCCAAACATTCAAAAATCACTAATGAAAATCTTTCATAAATTCTTCTCAAATATAGTAGAGTAAGAAAAACTTGTCTCATGTTGAGATCAATTTTATAGAGACCAAGCAAGCAAATCAGAAACCCTAGACAAATTCATTAAGATAAAAACAAAGCAGGCGAATACTCCTTAAAACCAGATTTTAAATTTTAGAATAAAATACCAGCATACTGAATCCTGTAACATACAGTTTTTGAAAGACTATTCATAATAACCTACTGCAGCTTATCCCATAATTACAGATATAGCTTAATAGCTGAGTGCTGATGTAATATATATTAAGAGCATAACATTAAAATGATACAAGCTGATACTAATAGATACAGGAAATGCACTTGAAAAAGCTCACATCCATTCCTCATTTAAAAGATAAAAAAATTAGGGGCATCGCAGGATGACTCAGTGGTCTAAAGCGCCTGCTTAGGAAAGCCTGGGTGGCTGCAGGGACCACAGTTCAATCCCTGGCACCACATGCTGTGCCAGCCCTGCCCTCAGGGCAGGCTGAGCCGGCCATAAAAATAAATAAACAAACAAAAGTTCTGAAACAAGAAAAATAAAATTAAAAAGTTCTTTAAAAAATAAGAAATTAAAAAAAAAAAAAAACTTGCCGGGCGTGGTGGTACACGCCTGTAATCCCAGCACCCAGGAGGCTGAAGCAAGAGGATCGGTGTGAGTTCGAGACCAGCCTGGGCTATCAAGTGAGCTCAAGGCCAGTCTGAACTGCATAGCGAGGCCCTGTCTCAAAAAGACTAAATAAATAAATAAATAAATAACGAGAAAGTGATTACATCAACTTGATTAAAGGCATCCACAACATACACAAAACTCCTGTGCTTAATGGTGAAAGGTTTTTTTTTCTCTCTTTACACCAGACATAAAAGAGGATGTGTGTTGTTCCTACTCCAATTCAAGACTGAATGTAAAGTTCAAGGAGGAAACTCCATTAAGAAAAGCAAAAAGAATCGTAAACAGACTGCGCATAGGGTGTTCGAAACAGTACACTAAAAAATCTATTAGAACTCAAAGCAGTCGTCTTGTCACTGCTTCGTAACAAAGAAGACAGTCGTTGCCTGAGCAACGTCAGTAGATGCTGGGCGTGGATGAGTTTTGCTGTCTATGCATTGCTCACCAGAGGGAGCTCGAAAGTGGAGGCAAGGGAGGAGCAGATGAGCCTCGGTAGTGATGCCCAAGCTAATTGGATCAAATTGAGATCCTAAGATCAGTTCATCTTTCACTTGTTCATCAAGGTGTAAAACGTCAAACTCGAATGATAAAGGGCGTGGCCACCAGTCTACCACACAGCAAAGAAGGCAGATGGACCAATCAGATCGGGAAGAAGCTTTCTATCAATTTGTAAATAATTTGAGCGAGGAAGATTTGAGACTTATGAGAGACAGCAATTTGCTGGGGACTCCCGGTGAAAGTACCAAGGATGAATTATTGAGAAGACTCCGACAAATTAGAAGAGGTGTGCATTCCGTTAGGAATAGAGCAGCTGTGGGCTCTTCCGATGATGTGTCTAATGGCGAGCCCATAATAGCCCGTTTCGACTCTGTCAGACACGCCAGAAATAGCACAAGAAGTGGGCGAAGAGGAGACAGACCTCGGAGAGCAGTGAGCCAAACTATTCCAAACACCGGTGATTTCGGATTGAGCATGGACATAAATGCTCAAGAAAATGATGGAAACCAAAACCCAGAATATGAAAGTGAAACATCTTTAAGATGTTCTAGTGGAGAAATTAGAAGAATCAACAGTCAAAGGCGAGTGGGAAATCCACAATCTGAATTGACATCTGCAAGACCATTGAGATCACAGCAAAAAGGAACAGTGATTAGAAGCTGGAGGAGAGCAAGACACCACGCAGACGCACGGACAAGAGCCAGAGCTGAAAGGAGGAGGTCAACCGTGCACCCCGTGAGAGAAACCCCGCAGAGATGTCATCACTGTCTTTCATCGCAAATTTCTGAGCATGTAAATGAGACAGAGGGAAGTGCCAGAACCCTGCATCACATGACACAGAGAGGACAAATAACTGAGTCTGATATACAAAGTAGAGGTGTTTTTCAAGCTTCTGGAGTGAGACGAGTCTCAGAAGGAGCAGACTCTTCAGCGGCAATCAGCAGCGGTGAATCCGCAGAATGGGGATGGAGCCCTCCAATGATAGCCTTTGGTCCTCAAGGCAGAAGAGAGCAGGCTAGAGAACATCAACAGAGAAATAGCACAGCGAGCAGGACTTGCTCAAGGTCTCAGACACCGAGTAACACTGTTGCGCGTGAAAGCGAACAAGGACATTTTAGATCCACATTTTCACATTCTGGGCACACAGGTGTGAGAACCTATATTAGTATAATGATGATTCCCAGTCACAGACCGTTGAATTCTGGTGTAGGTGAGAATGAGATGTCTGTTGCCATTGAGGGCATGTTCAGGGAGATTATGACAGATTTGGGGGAAGTAAACTACTTTAATTACAGTGATAACCATTCAGAACCTAATGGCTCCATCCTAAGTGGAAACAGGGAAAGGTTAGAGTCACAGAGTGGAAGAGGCACTTCTGAACGTCATAGTAGTTCTGATTCCAGTTCAAGTTCCATTTCAAGTTTCAGCTGGAGTTTCAGTCCTAGTTCCAGCTCCAGCGGGGAGATTTCAGAAACTAGTTCAGAGCTGTCTGAAGGTAGTAATGAAGAAAGAGCCTCAAGGGCCAGGCGAGCAGGTCAGAGGCGAGCCTCAGCCACACCAAATGGAAGGAGCTCTTTGCCCTTCCTGAGTGTGGCTCAGGCTTTCCTCTTAAATGAGGATGATGAAGACCAACCCAGAGGACTCACCAAGGAGCAAATTAACCACTTGACAATTAGAAATTTTGGTGACAATGATGCGTTCAAAGTCTGTACTGTTTGTATTAGAGGATATACGAAGGGCAGCAAACTTCGTAAGCTACCTTGTTCCCATGAGTACCATGCGCACTGTATTGACCGCTGGCTATCTGAGAATTCTACCTGTCCTATTTGTCGCAGAACAGTCTTTGCTTCTAGCAACAGGGAATTTTCCTTGTGTGATTAAAATCTGAAACTCTGCAGCTTTACTTGTGTACCAATAGACAAAGAATTACTTAGCTCATGTTCATGTTTAGTACTTACATGTAAAGTGCCAACCTTATTTCAGTGACTTCTTTCTAAAAGGGTCATGGCCTTTCTCCATCTTCTGTGCCAGAATAAAAGGAAATATTAAAAAAGCAAATATCTAGGACTTAAAATTTTGATTTGGTAGCACTTTTGTTACTAATAATTTAGCACGTGTACATGTCAGTTTTTCTTTGTTATCTTCAGAGATCTGTCTTAACCAAAAAAAAAAAAAAAAAGTAATAATTCATTATTATTTTGTGGAGCAACACCAAAACTTTATCTCTTTACAATAACATAGAAATTGATATTTATCAATCTTTCTAGCCAATTTGTATTTCAAAACTACAAAACTTTTATTGACAGAAATTACTCTTAAATACATAAAACATATGTTTCTATGGGTAAGCCAGGGGACTTGACATTAGTGATATTATCTATATATTTCTACAGATTCAATGCAATCCTTACTAACCACTGAACTCTCATTTTAATGTAAACTAAAAATTAGCCTGAAAATTTAAATGAAGAAACTAGAATTATAGGAGAACATCACAATTTTTCAACAGAAAAATAAAATTGGAAAACTAAAGCTTTATTAAAAGAATATAACAAGGGCTAGCCAAACAGCTCAGCAAATTAAGCATCTACAAGCAGGTGCAAGGGCTGGGGGAACAATCCCTGGGCCTACCATGCCAGCCTCATCTTCTGGGGTGAACTGAGATAGCAAATGAGACTGGGAGTGGTGGTGCATGTGGAATTCCAGCTCTTGGAAGGCTGTAAACAGGTGTCTCACTACAAGTCGGATCCAGTAGTAAGACCATAAAATATTTAAAAAAAAATTAAAAAAAAAAAAATATATATATATATATATCAATGAAGAAGTTGCTCCATATACATATAGATGATAGTTCAGTTGAACAGAACTAGAGGTTTAGAAATACACCATTACATTTTAGATCAGATGATATTTTTAGAATGATGAACTAATTCATGGGAAAATACTTTTTCACAAGTGGACATGCACATGCAAAGGAAAGAGGTAAAATTCCTTCCCATTGCTATGCACAAAATTAACTAAAAGTAGCAACAATCATGAAGATGAGAACTAAACGTGTACCACTCAGAGAGAGACAATGATATTGGAAATACTACCCAAGAAAAAAATCAAAGATGACAGCACTAAAGATATAAAAATATATAAAAGTGTATATTGATAGTTTAAGATTTCATCAATAACTTAATTTTTTTTTGTCTTTTTGAGACAGGGTCTCACTATGCAGTTCAGGCTGGCCTTGAGCTCACTTTTGTATCCCAGGCTGGTCTCGAACTCGCACCAATCCTCCTGCCTCAGCCTCCCGAGTGCTGGGATTACAGGCGTGAGCCACCATGCCCGGCTCATCAATAACTTAAAATAGTCAATGATACAATCACTGACATAGAATTAGAAAAATACCTTCTTTCCCTTTCTAAGTATCTACTGCATCAGATTTTTACTCTTTCAGGCTCTTATACTAGGGAGACAGCATTTATTATTTATTTGACTTATGAGTATGGTCTCTATTTGTATCCATATACCTACAAAAGTCTTGAGTTTATCTGTTTTATTGGTAAAACTCCATTAGATGAAAAATACTGCATCTTTTCTATCCATTCCACAGTTCATGGGCATTTGGGTTATTTTCTACACAGTAGCCCACACTGGGTCTCTCAGATGTAGCATGCGTTTTTTTGTGTTTGTTTGTTTTGTGGAACCAGAGATTGAACTCAGGCCATTGTGCTTGCCAGGCAAGCACTTATTCCACTTAGCTATCTCCCTGGCCCCTATTCCTAAGATTTTGAAATGATAAATTTCACTATTGTAAGTAAGGTAAAAGAGGAAAGAATGAAAGAGAAAAGAAAGAAAGAAAGAAAGAAAGAAAGAAAGAAAGAAAGAAAGAAAGAAAAGAAAGAAAAAGCATTATACATGTATGCTGTATATATACACCAGATAGCTTAGGTTGTTGTACTGCTAATTTCTGCTGGTCTGTTTAAAGGAACATTTAATATTTATATTTCTTCTCTTAATTTTTGGGCAAATTTTTGATGTTTATATCTGATAAATTGAACAACTAATTTGCAAAGAATAATATGCCTTATAATAACCATTTTTGAAGTCATATCATTTTGTTTAATGAAATTCTGTATCATTTCCCTTTTTGTTTACCATTTATGCTTCATTTTAAAAATTATAAAAGAAAAATAGAAATCATCTTAAAGTTATATATCTGAAACTAATATCAAAAATTTATCTCTGATTAAGTGATAATAACTATTTTTAACATACAGTGTAAAGAGACATTTATTGAAAGGAGATGTGTAGACGGCCAATAAAATGTTTTTTAACATAATTAGTTATTAGGGAAATCAAACAGAAGTACTTATTCCCACATGCTGGAAAGGAAAATAAGCAAAGTTTAACTGTGGGACAGTATATAAAGATATCAGGGACCTCATGGCTTCTTCATGGGAAAATGCATACTATATACAATACAGATACTTTGGCAAGCAGCTTGATAGTCAGTACTACAAGAAATAAATATATTTTTCATTTAAACCAGCAGTTCCAACCCTAACATATACACAAGGAATGTGCATGTACATTGATAACTCAAAGTAGTCAAAATGGAAACATGCTCGTGTTCACAACCAGTGGTTAAGTAAACAAAATTATACACATTTATAAAGTGAAAGAGTGTTTAACAATAAAAATGATGGTCTGCTAGAAACTGTCCAACAATGATGAATCATAAATCACTGCACATAAAAAAATATGAAGCCAGACATAACATACTGCATGTCCCAAGTTTATTATCCATCCATCACAAATGTGCAGAATAGTCAAATATGCAGAGTTGGAGGAAGTGAAAACTGACGAATGCAGTTTCTGTAATAGAGGTAAAAATATACCAACATCTTGTACCTACACAGTAGGTAGCCAGATCTATATACTAAAACACAATTATGTTTTTAATTTTTATTTTTTGGAATTTATTATTAATATTAATGAAAATGAAATAGCAAGGAGACAGTTTCACAACAGGTTAGTAGGACAATTCCAATGATAAATACATTGCCTATTAATGTCTTCATAGTAGTTGTTCAGAGTACAAGATGCAGATATGATACCTTGTCTAAATACTACTAGTACAAATCTTTCTCCTCACTGAACTGAGAGAAAGTAACTGCACATATAGCCCAATCGTCTATAAGAGTAGTGGGTTATCAGCAGAACTGACAAGGTCAAAAGTTGTTCACTTGAGCCTTTTACAGCCTCAGCATACTATTATGGCTTTCCTTTTTGTACCTCATTGTTAGGCTTTTCTGCAGGATGGTGAAAATCAAGAAAAAACAAGACCTATATGACAAAAACTGTAACTTTTACATCTGACAAGGTCAGTCAGATCCCCTCAGGATTTATTCTAAAACCATGTACAGCTATTTGTACATCTTTGGTCAAAGTCAGCCATCTGAATGAGTTATGGCCATTGTTTGATGAGTTTCCTCTCTGTGAAAAAGTGACAATGTTTTCTCTCTAAGTGACTCTCCTTAGGCACTCTATACATCATCGATCACTTTCCTCTGTGGCTCCATAATCTCCTTGAACAGAAAAGTTGGGATACCACTGAGTTATAGGATGTTATAGTACAAGTTCTCCTATGTCCTGAATCGTCACTGACCTTGAAGGCCTAGGGCCAAAATATTGGCTATCTTTCTAACTCTTTTTTTTCTCTAATATTTTGGTCTGTAAACTTAAGTTGTTAACCTTCTGGAAGAGAATCTTAATTATATTATTTCCTCCAATATAGGCAGCTGAGCTTAACATCACTATCTTTTTGAACAACAAATGCCTCAGACATGACATGAAACAGGCATTGTCCATCAATCGTTGATATTCTAAACTTTAAATCTCTATAGAATGTAAAAGAAAAATACACATTCAGTAAAAATCAAATTAGAAATAATATAAAATTTCACTAAACAAAATAATAGGAATTCAACAGTGGTTGTTATTTTACCTAATGTTGTCTTCAATTAGTTACTTAGATTAAAGGTAAATTTGCAAAATGGGCAAAAAAAATTATAAGAAATTGAAAAGGCACCAAAAAAAAAGAAATGTAAGCTTTACTTCTATTTTCAGTAGAACAGAAATCAGGGATAGAATTATCCAAGTTATCCTTCATGTATACTTATATATTCATTTTCCTCTTCATTCTTTAGTCCTTTTCTTCATCCCAGTGATTCCTTCCCTTTGAACAGTTTCTTTCTTTTTCACAATATCTATTGTACCTTTCATATTTTTATTTACTCTTTCAAAATCTTACACTAGGAAAGCAATTTGATGTTTGTACATCTGGTGGGACTCACTTAGAGTACAGTCTCTGGCTGCATCTATTGGAAAAGCCTCAAATTTATCTATTTCATAACTCAGTAATACTACATTTTGTAAGAACACCACACGTTTTTTATCCATTCTTCATTTAATAAGCATTTGGGTTGTTCCCAAGATTTAGACATAACAAATTACCCCGCCTTAAACACTGGTGAACATAAATCATATGGTAAATGATATGATAAATTATCATACCGTGATATGATACATAATGGTGATACATAAATGATATGATAAATTATCATACCGTGGTATGATAATTTCAGTTTATTTGGAAAGATACCCACATGGGGAATATCTTACTTGAGCAGGACCTGCAGGCCTAGCTTTTTGATGAACCTCCACAATGATTTCTTTTTAAAAATTTGTATGGATTTATTTATTTGTGCTTTATCAACTATATGTTTTGAGTGAACAAATTATGCTGTATATTGTATCTCAGCAAACCTGTTTTAAAATAGTGTAGCTCCTGGAGTCCATGAGAAGAGATTTTAGCGGTGAGTTGTAAAATAATCTCTTCTGAGATGCTCAGTTTCTTAAATGAAAGTAAAATAAGGATTAAAAATAAAGATACCTATCTATTTGAATTTGAAAGATATTTAATGAGATATTATTTCCCTTTAGGCACAATGAAGCTAGATTTTCTTAAGCATTTGATGTAATTTAGGCATTATTTTTGGATACAATTGTCAAACAACCAACCGTTTAATTTACTGGTGCTGGTGTAACAACAACTAAAATAACAGCATTTCTCTGTGTAGTTTAATAAAAAGTTGTGTAAGAACTCTAGAAATCACAAAGATTTCTTCCTTTTGAGGACTAAAAAGGAAATGTAAGTAAAATGATGACAACAGATCTGTAGCTACTGCAGAACAAAGTAGAATAGCTCTCTTTAAAATGAGTAGGAAAACAAATGTGAAGCTGTAAAAATGTTATTTTCAAAACTAACTTTAATAAGATGATTGATTTTAGAAATGGGGATATTGACTGAAAAATTCCCTCACTCCATATGATCACATTTATTGTCTCACAGTTTCTTTTTTAATTTAATTTAATTTTATTTTATTTTATTTGTTATGGCCAACTCAGCCTGCCCTGGAGGTGAGGCTGGCGCAACATGTGATGCTGGGGATCAAACCACCGTCCCTGCGGTTGCCTAAGCTTGCCTAAGCAGGCACTTTAGACCGCTGAGCCATTTCGCTAGCCCCTATCTCACAGTTTCTATATGTTAAGGTTCCTCATCCAGTTCAGCTGTATAAATCTCCCATTAATACCGGCAGTTGCATTCACATTTGATGACTTCTCTGGGGAATTCTTAAATTCTAAGATTACTCAGATTTGTGGCAGAATTTATTTTCTTATGGGTATAGAGTTCAGAATAACTCACTTCTTCAGAGCTATTAAGAAAAGCATGACTTTCTAGAATAAATCCTAAATCCTTCAGCAACAACAGGTGCAATACCTGAGTGAATTTCACGAAGGAAAGGGAAAGGAACCATTCTTATATCCTGCAGCTCTATTATTGTTCTGTTTTACTTCATTGCATATTTTAAACATTTTACTGCAGGCATTTCAACTGCACTTGAGAGTAGAGATAATGCCGCAGATATCATAATTTTAAAAAGTTAGTAGACTTTATTTTGATTAGTTTTTCTGAGAAAATCGAGCTACAAAGAAAAATTTTCACATATATATTTTTTCTACCTCCACGTAATTTCTTCTACTATTAGATTTTGTACTAAATTAGTACAGTTATTATAACTGTTGAGCTAATTATAACTAATTGTCAGCAGTCAATATTAACTGAAAGCCTTAGTTTGTATTAGGATTTATTTTCTAGGTTGCACAATTGAGGGTTTTGATAGATTCATTGTTACTGCTTCATGAAAAATAGATTCACAGCCCTATAAATTACCCATATTCTATCCATTCATCTCTATCTCTCTCTCCCTCACCAGAACCTGGGCAGCTGCAGGTGTGTTTCATATCTTCATTAATTTGCCACTTCTTACTTGATAATGGCAGTCACTTGGTCTACACCCTTTTCAGACTGACCGTGTTTACATTGAGCTAGGCATTCGGGACAACTTGAAGCCTTTCTACAGCTTAAAAATTCATGTCTATGGTTTAGTAATATTTCATCATGTGAATGTCTTACTGATTATCCAGTCACCCACTGATGTTATCTTAATTGTTTTTAACTTTTGGCAACCATGATTAGAGATGTTAAGAACATCTGCAATATATGCACCTTTATATGAATATAAGTTCCCCCTCCTCTATGTAAAGACAAGAGTACAACTGTTGGTCTTGTGGCATGTATATGCACAAGTTCTTTGGAATTCTCTTTCATACTCAGTGAAAAAACTTACGTTTTTTTCTAGCAGTGAATTCGAGTTCAGGTGACTTCATTCTCTTTAGCATTTGGTACTGTAGATATTTTGGATTCTAGTAATTCTAAATAAGGTGTTCCATAAGATGTTTTTATATTCATTATTTACTTTTTACATTATTAGACAGTTGACACTAGAAGTGTAGAAGAAAATAGATTGTCTTTTTCTGATCAATATGTTATCTTTACACAATGGAATATGTGGTGAACAAGTGAAAGACGCTGGAAAACCTATCTGAAATTTCTCTTGGCACTCCACTCTGAAATGTATCAACTTACATTGCAAGAGAAAAATTTGTATTCAAATAGGAAAATTTTGTTGAAATCTATGTTTTTCATTTATCGTTTGAAAAGTATTGCTTTATTGTGTTTCATATGTTTTGTGTTTTTTTTTAAGACCATCCATGAGAACTCATAAGATTTCCCTCACTTATATTGTAGTACTTTTAAAAAATACTGGAAGATTTATTTGGAAAAGAGTGAAAAATGGGAAAATGGCTAGCTACTCTGTAAGAGTAAGGGAAAAGAGAAAGCTATCAGAAAGCTATACTAGGCCCTACTTTTTATTTATTTTATTTTATTTGTATTTTAGGGAGGATCTAAATGCAGGGTGTTCAGGGTCTCACTACTAGATTGGACTCATAGTGATCCACCTGTTTACAGTCTCCCAAGTGCTGGGATTACAGGCGTGCTCCACCATACCCAGTCTCAATAGTCCTCTCACTGCACCACAGGGGGTGGGACTGGCACAGCAGGCCAGGGAATCAAACCCTGGCCCCTGCTCCTACTTGCAGGCAGTTTAGTCCACTGAGCTATTTGGTTGGCCCACTGTTTTTAGGGATTAATAAATGAATTTAACACTTCAATAAATATTTATGCCATTAAATATGGTTTTCTTATGACAAATTGTAAATTTCATGCTTTCCCAAAGGATTCTTTTCATTGGTATGCAAATATTATGGTAAGAAAAATTTCAGCTTGCAGTTTTAAATTTGTTACTAATAAATATTTAAGAAACATTGAAGTTTCAATGAGGTTCATTGAAACTTTCTCTTCCAAAACAAAACTTTCTAAATGAGAACCACTTGAAGTTTTCATGTGTAAATTGATAATGAATTTTTTCAGTCTAAGAATTTCTAGCAATAAATTACAAAAACCCAACTGTGACCCACCTTTCTTGTTTTAATTCATTGTTTTGTCCTAATTCTGATATATATTTTTTTCTGCATTCAATTATAGCTATTTATGGCTTCAATTTGAAGGTTTTTTTTCCATTGCTCTTGAATCCATAAATGGGACATTATATCTATGTATAAGTGTAAAGAAAATTCAGATTTTTAAACTACTGCTATACAAATATTATTCCTGTACATTTTTTAGAGAGAAATCTTCACACAGTTTGATTTTTTAGTATACAAGTTAATTCTTAGATTTGGATACATCATTAAGGTAGTTTTTGTTTGCTTTTGTTTTATCAGCTGGCAGCTAGACATTTTAGTAATTCAGATATATTTCAAATTAATTTAGAGGAATTAGTTCATGTATAACTTTGTATAATTGAGACATATATCTAGAGTTATGTTAGCATTTACAGATATATATATATATAATATATATATATATGTAGAATAGTAAAAAGCTATTTACATGGTTATTTCTTACTCTGATTGATTTGAAATGTTATGAAAAGTTAAAATTACTTATTTCCTGAATGCCTTTCCTTGAAGAATCACATGGTTTAGGGGTCCAACTGAGCTGTAAAAATCTATAAATTTTACTGAATGTCTTGAAAGGTGAGAAGCTGAGTACAAATGTACAAGAAAAACTAATAAATTCTGATAACTGTAGTGCTTACTCGAGCTATAATACACTGTCGCAAAATGAAAGAGACTACAGTTTTAAATTACTTGATGGTGTGAAAACATTCTAGCAGTTCAACCTTAAAATATGAAACAAGACAACTTCATGTGCCACATCCTATGGTGAGGCAACTGATTCCACAAGACTGCGGGAGCCACTCCAGCCTTCCAAATTAGACACGGACAGGTGTACGTATGCCTTCTCACAGATGGAAGCTCTCAGGCACGGAAGGATTAAGGAACTTCTTCGGAGAGTCCCAGCTGTTCCAGTTAGTGCAGCCATGACAGTAACCCAGTGTGAATGCATCTTCTCCCAAGAGATGTTCCCTTTATTGACCTGTTTAGTGCAATGCATTCAGCATCCTTACCTCTAGTTAATAGAGTACTAGATAGAATTGCACCCACTCAGGTAATATTTTGATTAAATTAAAAAGCCAAGTATAGATAAAATCAAGACGTCAATAGATTTTACTGTATTTGTCTTTTTTTTTTTTTTTTTTTTTTGCGGGACTGGGGTCCAAACTCACATCTTGCACTTGGCAGCACGTAGTTATCTTCCCAGGTTCAAGTTGTCCAATAGATTAATCTTTGTTTTCATTCTTAACCAACTAATTAGGATCCCCTATTAATTTATCTTTTTCTAATGTATATATCTGATGCAGAGTCTCACTACACTACTCAGACTTGTAGAGGTCCTCCTGTTTTCGGCCTCCTCAGCACTGAGATTACAGGCATGCACCACCACACCTGCACACATTGGCTGGCTTGTTGTACCCAGGGATGGGTCTGGCACTGTGTGTGGTGCTGGCGATCAAACCCCAGTCCCTGCACTTGCCTAAGCAGGCACTTAATCTGCTAGGCTGTCTCCTTTTATACATGCAGCTCTACCTCTTTTCTCTGACTACATAATAAGTTCTGCAATTGCTGACCCCTCCTCGTGCCTCTACCCACCTGAAGGTGAGTTCAGACAATGTTACCGTTCTTTGAAAGGAGTCATTCATTCTGCAAAAGGCACATGGTTGCTTATTCCTCCACCTTAGTTTATTTGAGTGGCAATTATTATATCATGTTTGGTATCATCAATACCCTCTCTGCTAAATGAGCTAGAAAGATGTAGGCTTGCTTTGGGAACTCACACAATATATAAAGCATACTTCCATGATATAACTATTGCTGTCTTTGCACTTGAGAAGAGACCATTGTGTGACTCTTGCCAAAGTTTGACATTTATTCACTTCAATAAAATTTTAAATTCATTCTAAATACATTTGATGAGAAATTTAATCAAAGGATAATTTTAAAGTTCTCAGAATATCACACAATGACTTTTGTAATCTTTATTATGAAAATTAATTTTCTGTAAAGTATTATTGTAACATTCCATGGAATTTCTTCCTTCTATTTTCATATTGCTGTGAAATGCAGACTGATGTCATGTGATTTCATGTTTGGATCCATAATAACAGTTATACCTTAGAAATTGCTAAAAGAATACATAAAAATTTCATACGACTAAGGAAGCATAATGGAGAGATGTGAAAAAGAAATTTTCCATTAACATATTTCAGATAATTTAAAATCCTAATTATTTGTATGTATTTTATGTGAACATCTAAATGAATACATATGCTACATACTATACAGTTTGGGATGTTATAACAATTTTACCATAGGTTGGGGGGCTGAAATAATATCATCTTTTCTCACTATTCTGCAGTCGAAGTCAATGCACGACATGCTGGTAGATGTGGAGTCTAATGAGGATGCACTTTCTGGCTCACAGAAGGCTTTCTTCAGACTTTGTTCTCAGACGGGGACCACACAGTGTATGCATTGCTCCGAGGCCTTTCCATATAATGTCATTAATCTTTTTTTACAGTAGTTTCATGTTCATAACTTGACTACCACCCAAAGTATGCATTTATCTTTTCAATACCATCACACTGGTACTTCAGGCTTAAGCTTAAGAAGTCTGAAGAGACATACAACTTCGGTCTATAGCAGGATACTGCAACAAATCACCACAAGATGTCTTAAAATACAGAAGTTAATGTCTCAGTTATGAAACCACAAGAGATGAAAACTAAGGTTCTTTCTCACAGGTAGGTTCTGTTCTAGGCCATTATATTTTGACTCCTAGTTGGGTGTCAAACTGCTTGTGCTAATGTGATCTCTACACATAGTGGAGGGGTACATTCTGATCTTTTTATTTATTTTTAATGTGTTTCATACAAGATTTCACTACAAAGCTCAGAGTCATAGTGATCCTCCTTTATTCAGCCTCCCCAGGGCTGAGACAACAAGTATGCACCCATATGTCTGGTCTAAGACCAGTGTGCCTAAGTATTATGTGATGCCTAGGACCAAGCTCTGGTCACTACAGTTGCCTAAGCAGGTGCTCAGTCTGCTGAGCTACTTCTCTGGCCCTTCTGATGCTTCTTTTTTTATAAGACTACTGCTCCTAGCAAATAAGGATTTTATTCTTATTGTTTCAATTAACCATACTTACCTTCATGAAATTTCTTCTCAAAGATAATTATACTTGGGAAGAGAACCTTAACATCTGCATTTTGCATGGGGACAAATGCTCAGGCATATGGAGATAAGGGAAAGGGAGAAAAAGACTCAACTAAAATGACTCTCTTGATTTTTGTACAGCTGGGTAGTTAGACATCCATATCCATGTGGTTGTGCCTTACAACCTCAGTGGATGGTGAATATTCTACTTGTGAATAAATTCAAGTATTTTCTCCCCCAAGCAGTTTACAATTCAGTTCTCAGAATAAATGTGTATCCTTTGAGTGAGGGAGAGTAGAACTAAATCTTCCACTCCAGGAGTTCTAAAATATGCAATGGTAGGCCAGCCTAATAGCTCAGCGGATTAAAGCACCTGCAAGGCGGCAGGGACCAGGGGTTTGATCCCAAGGCTACCAGTGCTGGCCACACGCCCACTGAGATGGCAACTGAGACTGAACATGGTGGCATGCACCTATAGTCCCAGCTTTGGGGAGGCTATATGTAGGCAGGTCACTATGAGTAGTGAGAACTGAATATCCTGTGGACATTTCCCTAAAAATAAAATAAAATAAAATATGCAGTGGTAAATGGAAGGTTTTTAGTTTACTTTTCTAGAAAGTCAGGATGGTAAGAAAATGGGGGAAAAAAAAACTGGAGTTGCAGTTGAAAACTATGATGCACATTCAGTTCTTAAATTTATTACACTAAAAGACACATTGCCATTTTCCCCCGCAAAACAACCCTGCCCTTACAAGCACACTCATTTTATCACACCTTGCATCTTCTAAAGCAGTTCCAGTAGGCCTTTCTCGTAAGTGTCTAGTGGTCCTGTTCTGCTTGGTTGGATGTCACAAAGCAGTTCAAAACATTTACCTCCTGTGGTGAATTTTGATTTGGGAAGAGAGTCAAAACTCCTATGGTGCCACATTCAGTGAATGAATAAATGCAAATACGTTTTATTATTTTTGTGAGCCTGTCTTTCCACTGAAAGGCACTGGGCACCTGCATTTACAATCCCTTTTTAATGCGTAGAGATACTGATGAAATAAAACTTCCAGAACTGTTTCAGAATGAGACAAGAATGACTAGTGTGCGCAAAATGAAGAGGTATATTTTGAGAAGATTAATGGCATGTGTCTCTTACTACAGAGTTTCAAAATTGAAACATTCATCATATATTTCACCACATATGTAGTATGATTGCATTGGTGAAATAATAATAATTTCTTCTATAAACTTATTTGATGATTATAAGGTAGTGATTTCTTACACTGAGCACAATACAAAAGCAGTCGCATACACAGGAAGCATTTACATTCATACAGGCACAAATTCCACAGAATAAAATTTTAAAAATTAGAGAAAAATTAATGAGAACTGTTGAGTAAAGAAGGGATAGATCCAAGCAAATAAGATTAAAAGGTATTCATCTCTGTGTAGAAATATTCCATCCACGTCAGGGAGGACAATAAACCAAATTCAGAATTGTGAAAACATAGTGATTGGCACATTATTACATCAATTTGATTAAAATGTACAGATCTTGATATTGTAAATAACTCTATTGGCTCACTAAGGGAGGAAAGAAATCATAAACTCTTTAATGAGATGACTTTGAATGAGCACTGCTGATTTTTCATGCCAAGTGTGATCACTTGGACCTTACTCCTACTACCTTAAGCAACAGAAGAACATTTTGGAAAAAAGAAAATTTATACTATAAAATAAAACTCTGCTTTTTCTCAAGTATATCAGCATGTAAGCAACTATCTTTGGAGAAGCTATCGTCATCAGTTTTATGGTAATTATCCCATTCAATCCCAGGAGGGGAAAACAAAAACAGTGTCTTTGTTCTTGAGGAAAAAAAAAAATAATTATGACAGGACGTTTGGTTTTCTATCACTGTATAAATTCCACAGGTACAATAACTTTATATTCAAGAACCTGAATAAATGTTGATTGAACAACTAATAAATTTGTAGAACTGGCCCCCTAGTTCCATGGTAGACTTGCATGTGGATATCAGTACGACAGCCTGCACTTGCTGCTCTGTCTGGCCTGGCAGCAATGCAAAAGCTCCAGCTGCTCCTTGGCACACAACTTCAGCCCCTCTTCGCTGTCTTGGCTAACACTTTCCCTGCTGTGAGGCTTCTTGGCTATAAGAGCAGCTAGGGTGGACGGGAGTGGAACTGATCCACTCTCTCTGCAGATATTGTTACTCTTCTCTATGCAGTTGCCTACAACAGCCTGCTACAAATAGAATCCACAGGACTCCGCACTGCAATGATCCAAGCCCTAGGGATCCAGAGACAAATCTATCCTCCATCCCCCCTTCCCTTCAAGATTTCACATGTGATTTTCCCCAGCAACATGTTTTGTGTAATTGAATTGTCGTTTTACATATTAAGAGCCTTTTTAATAAGATGACTTTTTTCAAAGCTATGTAACTAGTAAGAGATGAAATCCATATCATAATTTCTAACTTCCAGTTTAAAAGCTCCCTGTCATTTTATCAGTAATATGTTTGCATACCTCCACAATCTGAGAACAAGAACAAACCAAAAAATAAATTTCAACATGACATAAGTAATACATATCAAGAAGACAGGTGTTTATCAAATTAGTGTAGCAAAAATATCATGCAGAAAATGTGGAAGCCTAAATACAACAGTGAGATCAGAAAAATGTGCTACATCACACTTGGTAGCCACTAGTAGTACCCAAGGGGAATAAGACGACTGAATTTTAGAGCAGCCAGTATTCCAAGAGTTAAAATCTAGTTTCATTATCCTGTTGCCTCATGAACATCTGTAACAGAATCAGTTGTGCAGAAGAAGGGTGTAAGCATTTATTCTGAAACAGAAAGTGTAATCTGGAGCATCTTAGCACCCACTGAGGCACAGAAATTATGCAGCGTTGTGCCTCAAGTTTCCAGGAAAGCAGATTCTGATATAGAAATTAGCATGCAACGTTGAAGCCAGGGTTCATAGTAGCTGGAGAAGAAGGCAAAAGAAGGGTGAACTGCATCATATGCAGTCATACTGTTATGGTTTGGATCTAGTTTCCCCCCAAAGTTTCATGCAGTCATGAGGTGGACTTCTAGATTTTGTGGTTGATTCAGAATCCTGTACTGGGATTGTGGGTGTGCGCGCTAAACCCAGCCTAGGGCTGATAGCCGGAATGCAACATATGGGAGACAAACTTGCTCCTGGTAGCCATTTGTTCTTTATGCTTTGCTATTTTCCATTGCTATGGACTGCTGCCCTCTGCCATGTGCCACTCTGCCATGGAGCCAGCTGAGTATGAACTGAAACCTCCACTAACTGTGAGCTAATTAAACCTTTTCCTCCTTAATTTCAGGTGTCAGGTATTTTGTCTCAGCAACTAGAGAAGAGTAATTGAGACACAATGTAAAGCATCAAATGTCCTCCATTAGAAGCTTGAATAACCTTGTATGATTGTCCCAAGACAGGATGAAGGGAATGGGACAATATTTTCTTATGTGACTCAGCATGTCATACCATACGACTGTAGAAACAGTGTGACCTTGGATGTGGTGGTCCTCCAAGTAAGGGTAGCGTTTTTAGAAGGTTGACAACTTAAACTAGGCATTTTTCAGTTCTCAAAGGCTGGAGAAAGACATATGTAGGTCACTCAGCTACAACTGAGACAGGAAGGACAATGTCCATAAAATACCAGCTTACTATGTGTAGCAGGTAATATATCTCATTTTCACATGTTATGGAACTTTCACATAAATGCTTTTCATGTGTGTTCTTTTACTTATATTCCTTTTAATGAGAAAAATAATAATCAGTTTCAAAATAGGCTAGTAGAATTAGTAATTAATACATTCCATACTGTTGTCTTCATAGTAGTTATTCAAAGGACAAGATACAAATATGATATCTTGTGCAAATGATTGTAGTACACACATTTCTTCTCAATAAACTAAGAGAAAGTAGCTGTATATCTATCCTATCTTGCATATACATAGATATTTTTCACAACAAAATGCTCCTTTATTTATATCCCTCTTTTTGTTTTGTTTTGTCAGAGATGAGTGTTCCTTGGTAGTTAGAGAAGCTATATTTGAAGATGTTAAAGGACATATTCGGGGACCAGATAGATAGCTCAGTGGAATAAGTGCTTGCCAGGCAAATGGTAGGTCCTGAGTTCAATCCCTGGTACAATCAATCAATCAATCAATCAATCAATCAATAAATAAATAAATAAATAAATAAATTTAAAGTGCATACTTGATGCCAGTCCAAAGATTGTAGGTACTTGAATTCAACAAAATAATCTACATAGTGCAATAGTCCATAATAGGAGTTAGTCATCAGCACAACTGGCAATTGTCTCAAGTTGTTGACTTGAGCCTTTCACAGCTCATTATACTAATATGACTTTATTTTTTAGACCTTGTGGTTTAGACTTTTCTGCTGGATGATTAAGACCAAGATAAAGCTAGACCTGTGTAAGAAAAAAAGTGTGACTTTTGTATCTGACAAGGTCAGTCAGAGCTTCTCAGTTTACTCTGGAACTATGTAGAATACCCTGTGGATCTTTTGCCAGAGTTAGTCATCTGGATATGTCACGGGACATTGCTGGACCAATCTTCCCTCTGTGAGAGCCTGAAAGAATGTTTTCTCTCTCTACGTGGCTCTTCTTAGGCACATTATACATCATTGGTTACTTTCTTCTGTGGCCCCATAATCCCCTTGCTCAGAAAATTTCGGACACCACCTCTGTTCAGGTAATCACAGCAGAGGTTCTCACCTACCTTAAAGGGATAGGGCCGAAATATTGGCTATCTTTTTAGTCCATGTATCTCTCTAAATTTTGAAACATCCAGAAGAGAAGTTTAATACTATCGTCGTGTATCAAAGGCAGCTAAGCTTAACATTATTATCCCTCTAAATGTGAAATACTTTAGACATAAAATGGAAATGCTATTTTCCAACAAATGTGGATATTGCAAAGTCTAAACCTATATTTATTTCAAAAAACGTTTACACATAATTTACACAGAAATTTAGAAATCAGCTCTATATAACAATGTAGGAGGACAATACTATGAAATTTTGTTTTTCTTGTCTCTCGACACATAAGTGCTTATATTTATTATTGTATCTATTTTTAATTTAGGTCCCAGCTTAGCCACTCCTGAGGATGGGGCTGGCATGGCATGTGGTGCCAGGAATAGAACCTCAGTCCCCTCTACCTGCTTAAGCTTGCCTCAGCAGGTGCTTTAGAATATTGAAACTATCTTGCCAGCCCTCATAAGTGATTTTCGTACAGAATTTCGAAGAATATATAACTAATAAAAGACCATCTAATGTTTTGAATCTGTTTTGTAAAAAGATATACTATTTTCCTAACATATTTCCTCATCTGTTCAAAATGCCATTACATGAAGATTCACCTTAAGACAGGTAACAACCAATTTTATTTTTGTAATATTGACAATATATTGAGCAATCAGTGGGAACATGATATGAGTCCAGCTTCATTAATGTAACCTAAAAAGAAAACTCATAAGCAACATTAAAGTAAATTGTTAATTGTTTTACTCAATCTCCACAGTCTTAATATATTCTTTAAAGAGCTTTCTGCTTCTGTACCCTCCATGGGCTATACTCTTTCTATACCTTCAACAAACATTTCATCTGTACCATCTTTGTCGAGTGTCATGGTTAGTTTTAAGCATCATTTGCTTGAACTCTGACTGTATTTGGGTAACTTTGGATACTGAGTATATCCATGAAAATGCCTGCAGATGAAATGTATTTGAATTAATGGGCTCTGCAAAGAGGTTTCCCTTTTCAATGTGGTGGGGCTGAAAAAGGAAGTTTACCTATTTCCTCTTTACTTCTTGAGCTGTGACATTTCATCTTATTCTTCACTCAGTCTGCAACTGACATGATTACCCGCCACTGGTGCAAGCACGACTTTTATGCCCTTTCGGAAAGGTTGTGATACAGATCATAGTACTAGAGTAATATGGTAGACTTGTGATGTAAAACTATCTGTCTGGGAGGCACTATACTTCCTAACTTTAGCAAATGAGAAATGATTTTTTGAAGAGAATATCAACTTCCTGAAAAACTGTGACCCTGGCTTTCTGAAGGCCAGAGCTTATAAGCTATGAGATCTGCAGTCATCAAGTCAGGCAATGTCCCTCTGAGTGGTGCTACCCACACTCAAGATCATGCTTTCCATTATCCATGTCTAGAAGATTGCAGAATCAATCAGTGGACTAATTTAGCAAACATTCTTCCTTAATCCCAGCATCACCTAACTTACATCCAGCCGCCTCCCTAGAGCCCCACCCCTGCTCACATGAGGCTTCGGGGCACATCTCCATACAAGCTTTAACATGGCCTTTCAGTAAATTGCTAGGACATCATATCCAACACCCACAAGTTAGAGGAGAGGCTTAAATTGGCTCCAGTTTGAAGGGATTCATTCCAATATCAGCTTGCTGCAAGCCAATAACATCATGGATAGAGGGCAGGATGGAACAAGTTCGCTAACTTCGTGGCAGCCAAGCAGAGCCACAAACCAGAGCCCAAAGAGTGCAGGACCTTGACACAGTGGCCAAGGTCTAGCCTGCACTACACACCAGAATGGCCAGAAGTGTGCTTTCCTAACACCCTAGGAGGCTCTTAAGCTAATCACGTTGATAATCTAGCTAAACTGTCGCATCTCCCCTAAAGATCCATGTAGCCTTTACCAGGAGACCTGCACTGTGCTCTAGAGAAAAGGAAATCAGCAATTTGAGAGGAACTCATCCAAGTCAGCTTAGAAACAGGGCTGATTCTAAAAATATCAAAATCACCACAGTCAACTGGTCAGAGTAGGTGATTTAGGAGTTCACTTATGAATTGAATTTTATCACACATGCTCCATCACATATTGAATCTGATGGGTATAAATATCACCTTCTAATATCATAATATATAATGGGAGCATACATACTTTAGCAGGTGGCAGAGTTCACGCGTTGGTTCCTTATCCTATGCAGTGAGGAGGAACAAGGAGAAAAGGACAATGGAAGCCATCAGAATTCTCTCCATTTAAAGTATATTAGTTGAACTTCCACCACATTCAGATATTTCAGTGGTTGTTTGTTACCATCACTATGTGCCTACAGGGAGGCAGAATATCATGATTACAAGGAGCTGGGGAGACAAAGAAGCTCCTCTCACAGTGAGTTCGAGCAGAAAGAAAACAAGGGAGAGGGAAGACACAGATACTGTGCATACACTTCAAAGTCTCCTCTGAGATACTTCCTCCTTCTTTTTTTTCTTTTTTTCTTTTTGAGACAGGGTCTCGCTATGCAGTTCAGGCTGGCCTTGAGCTCACTTTTGTAGCCCAGGCTGGTCTCGAACTTGCACCAATCCTCCTGCCTCAACCTCCCGAGTGCTGGGATTACAGGCGTGCGCCACCAGGCCCAGTAGGACCCAAACTCCTAATAATACACTCAACTATGAACTCATTCATGGATTTATGCATTGATGACTTTAGCGCTATCACCATCCAATCACCTTTCTAGGACTCACCTTCGAGGTTCAACCATTTACATGAGACTTTGGAGAACAATTCAGATATAATTCATAACACTGAGTAATAACGAACTTGGAGTAATATTTCATTCCTTCTCCAGTGTTAGTGCAAATATCAAGAATTAGAGACTAATACATCCACCAAGAACTTAAAAATAAAGAAGTACTTAAAAGAGAAAGAGATGGTGAATCCTGCCACCTTATTCAGGTCTTGTATTTGACAAGTACAAAAGACAAATAGAACTTGGAGAATGAAAGTGAGTTATTATAACCCTAACAAGAGCTAGATCACAAGTATAGCTGTGCTTACCAAATGTATAAGCAAATTGTTGTAAACAGATACATTACATACCCATCTTAATGGAGTAAATACCGGTGTACTATGTCTGTCCAAAAGGCACATGTTTTACTCAGCTTTCATACTGCTGAACAAAATACGTGAGATCCAGTTAAAGTTAAAAGAGGAGAGGCTTAATTTGCTTCATGATAAAAGGGGATTCTAGCCATGATTAGCTCCCCCTCAGGTATAAGTGCTAGAGTGGAAGGAGGTGATAGAACAAAGTTACTTAACTCGTGGTGTCTAGGAATAAGAACTGGAGAACAGTGACACAAAGGAAGGGAGACAGAACCATGTATAGTACTCGAGGTTTCCTTCAGACACATGTGAAAGTGGGCTCTGCCAATCCCCTGGGAAATTCTCAAATCAATCAAGTTTGCACAATCAGACTTAACTATCATATTCTACTCCTTTCAGGTTCACACCCAAGCACATCTCCTGAAACCACCCGTACTGAATCACTAAATAAACATCAGGTCTTATTTCTACTACTGTAATATAATTATTTTGCTAGCCACACTAAAATTTATTAAGCTCTTTCTCCAAATATCAACCCAGTATTCTTCAAAAGTCCAAGTAAAAATTCTTTTTGTGAAACTCAAGATAAACTCTTTACTGTGAAACTCCATAAGGCACAATGGCATAGATAAAGCATTCTCCATTTGAGAAAGGACGAATAAGGTCAGAAAAGAAGTGGACCAAAGCAAGACTGAAATATATCAGGGCAAGTATATATTCTTGTAGCTCCATAGCCAGCATCTAGGGCACATAGCTTTAAAGTATGAGTTCCAGTGGGTTTATTGGATCCATTGAAGGCCTGGAGTCTTCCATGGCCTGGTTTTCATGACCGTGGAACATCCTATTTGCTGTGATCTTCACTGTATTTTTCACTTCATTTTTACAGCTTCAGGAGCTGTCCTCCAAGAGGTTCCTTGCCTGACCTCCTATCCTTCCTTTGAAAACTGTATGAAGGCTTCAACCCCCAACCCCACACTCTTATAGTCCGCATGCTGATAAAAACCAGCATCACATCAAAAATGCCAAGAACCATCATCTGAGTGAGCAGTAGCCATGTGCATTTGCACCATGGCTGCAATGACTTCTGAGAGTCTAGATGTCGAATCACAGCGAAATGAATCCAATTCTCTAGGCAGATCTTCTGGAGCAGGGAGCCCCGGAACTCTATTCTCAAATTAAAGGCTGACATTTGGAATTTTAGGCATTACTTGGGAGGCTTTGTGTTAGGGTCCTGCTGATTAGTGAAATGTATTCAAGTCATCTTTCTTTTGTCCCAGTATAAAATGCTTCGTTCATTTTTAGTAACAAAGATCTCTTCAGGGCTCACATGTTTTTTGGTTTGTTTGTTTGTTTTTGTTTTTTTTTTTTGTTTGTTTGTTTTTGTCTCGATTTTGCATATAGTTCATTGTAAGCGAAGATATAAGTTTTTAAACTATTTTTGCTTCCTAATTTGCCTCTGATTCTGCCTACAAACCTGGCTAAAAGCAGCCAGAAACACCAGTGGAGGAGCATAACATTTGGGCTGTTTGAATTTTAACCATCACCTAATGAGAACACCAGTTTTAGTCTCAAATGCCTGCAATGTTTCAGCACAGGGCAAATATAGTTTTGTTTATTTTTTGTTTTGGACTTTGTTTTTGACGAAGTGTGATATACATGCTTTTGTTCCAGCTAAAACCTCCAGACACTGGCCTTAATTTTCCATACTTTTATCAATATTTTAATCCTCCGAGTTTCAAACAGAAATTAACCATCAGGCTATGCTTCCAGTATTTGATATGCTTTTTAGATCTTATGTCTGAAAGTTTCCACACACCTCCTACCAGTCAGTTTTAAAGACTCCCAAGCCATTGTAGGGCCATAAGAACAACCTCGCCTCTTCATTATCAGTTGTCTGTCCTACTCAGCTCTTCCTTTGTTGGACTTAATACCTGACACCCACAACTTAAAAAGGAAAGGTGCAACTTGGCTCACATTTTAAGATTTAGTCCATGGTTGTCCTACTCTAAGGTGAAGATCTTATGTCAGAAAGTCATGGCCAGACAAAAATGATTAGTTCACAGTGGTTGGGAAGTGGACCAGGGACCAGTGCCAAGAAGGACAGGGTAGGAGAACAGAAGTGCTGAAGGATCCACTGTCACTTCTCCATGGCCTACACAGTCAGACCCAGAGATAGGCTCCACCAATCCTCTGAGTAGCACCAAGCCAATCAAGTTGATATATCAAGTCTATTATCATCCCCAAAAAGCAGTTTATTTTGAGGTGGCCAAGTTATAAATATACCTTTAAAATCCTATTACAAAGCTTTCCATGAATAATTAATAATAATTTAGTCCACGAAGATTTTGACTTTCTTTCCAAAAATACTACATTAGTACAAAACACTGATGACTTCACATTGATTGGATTCAGTAATTAATAAGAAATGATACCCCTCTAGACTTACTGGTAAAATTTAAGACCATGAGAACCTAAGGGGGGGAAAAAAAAAAAAAAAAAAACTACTACTGACCTTAACTTTCAAAAATAAGAGTTTACGTTTCCCCAAAATGTTCAAAAGAAAAGAAAGAAAGAAAGAAAGAAAGAAAGAAAGAAAGAAAGAAAGATAGAAAGAAAGAAAGAAAAACAAGCTGTGATACCTACCAAAAATAAAGCAAAAACCAATTCAGTCATGGAAGTAGATAACTACAAATTCTAAGGGAACTGTAATTTTTATCAACATTTCTCTCTTACTTTGTTACCTATGAAATGTCTTTGTTTTCTGCTGTATAAATATTATTAAATTTCCATCATAATATACTAATTTCAAGATAATAAAGGACAAAATCATCACTGAAATATTCTACTTACTCTTCTAGGAATCCGATGTGTGTATTTCATTGTACATGGTCTATTTGCACTGTATTAGGAAGAATTGTAACCTTTTTGATTTCTTTATTTCAGAATTTCCTGTCATCTATTTTTCTTTCATTGCAGGGACAAAGCAGCAAAAACCCAGAATTAAGCAAGGAAAGGTTTATTTAGTTCATTTTGTAGAGGATGCAGTCCATGCTCGAGGGCTGCAGGGCAGAGTGACACCTGGCAGAGGACAATTGTTCATGTTGGTGGAAAACAACAAGAGCAAAAAGGGAGGAGCAACAGAGAGCAAGCCTCTTTCTTTCCCTTACATGTGCAGAGGCTCCCACCCCAGGGTGGGTGAAACACTCATACCCTAGCATTGGACCATGACTAAATCAAAAACTCTAGAAGCTTTTCCCCATGACTGAATCTGGCTTTGGGAAAACTTGTAGACATAAACCATAACACTATATGAGTGCACTTGTGATAGTCAATTTGACGGACTGACTTGAATAGCCCATGACTTGTTCAGAAACCTAACAAGATGCTATTGTTTGTTGTGTGTATACCAGTGTTTTCTGAAGACATTAGCACCAGAATGGATGTGGACTACATAGAGCTGTTGGTTCTATGCAACGCCATCTAATCACGGACTTCATGAGTAGAACTACAAGGTACAAGTTTGGAATTACTCTCTTTCTGCTTAACCACTTGAGGTGGAGTATGTATCTTCCTTGACAAGAACTTTTGCTCAGGCCCTGAGGTTCAACCTGGAATCTGCAGCACTAGCTTGCTGTCATTCAGACATTTCAATAATACCCCGGGCGTCTGTCTCCAGCTAGCAAGTGGCAGGCTGTGGAACTCTCCACCTCTCCACCCCTGTTCTGGAAAACTCACTAATCCCTACAGGAAAGGGGAGAAACAAGTTACCTATGAATTGTAAAAATTGTATCATTTTGGAAAGAAGTGAAAAACCAGATTTCTTTGATATATAGCTAGCCTCCTGGGGAGCACATTAGAAGTGTTAGGAAAATATTTTAGCATATTTCATGATTCATCAAGCATATAATATGCTCCTCAACCACCATCAAATTATTTCATTAACGCCTAAGAAAATCAAAATGTCTTAACACATAAATATATAATACACATGTATTTTTATTCCATTTGGGTCAATTTCAAGGAGAACACAGATTCTAAACGAGTCGAAATCACAATGATATTTACGTGAAAAAATTAACAAATAAATAATGTGTTCTTAATTTCCTCTTGTTCTATTTTATTCACTGTGTCAGAGGAATGACAGACTACTATAATGTGCGTGTGTGTATGTGTGCATGTGTGTGTGTGTGTGTGTGTGTGTGTGTGTGTGTAACGTGTGTTGAGGGTGCTGTAGGCTATCCCATGTTATTTTCTGTAAGGACACTCTGTGACCTTCACACAACCTGCAACAGATATAATCATATATTGAGTAAGTTAATGAGTAAAGAAAGGAATGTAAAAAGAGAAAAAAAAATTGAAACAGAAAAGGGTAAAAATCATGCTGAACTTAAGTTTTCTGCTTGACAGTAGCAATCTTATCGTCACTCTTTCTGAGCCATAGTGGAATTTACCCTAGTCCTGGAAAACGTTCAGAAAGGTAGACCAGGCCTTTGAAAGAAACACAGCAGTCAAAGGCTTTATGCACCCCCAGGGAGCACACACCTATTCTATTTCAATGGAGTCTGCCTTCTTTGTTAACAATCTGTGTGAGTCATGCATCGGCCATCCCCTGCTGTTTCATAAGGAGAAAGGAGGAGGTGAGAATGATGGCAACTGTCCTCAACAGAACCTGCTTTATTCGTAGGCCTTCACACCACAGCCGTTTAAAAAGAATGATAAAGTGTATCACATAGAGGAAAATTGAATTCAGATAAAATTATGAGGAGCAAAGCAAACAAAATGCTGAAATTGCAAGATAGAAATCATTTTGCCTGATAAGAAATTGCTCAAAGTGAAGACAACATTATTTACAGACCTCCCGTATATATTGTAACAAGATGTCGGCTTCTGACCTTGGCACCAACAAATATTTTGGTCAACCAGAGCCCTTTTTTTTTTTTTTTTTTTCTTTGATATTGAACTCAAATGTTCAGAATGTACGTTTTTTTTAATTCCCTGTTGTCTATCAACTTGCAAAAACACTTCTTATGTTTTCTATTTTTTTTAGCTTAGTCAACAGAATTTGAAAATCCATTTCAATCACACTTTGGTGCAGCTACTTAACAGGTAGTGACTATCTGTCGCAGCTAGCAACACTGAGAGAGTACCAACCTCAGATCATATCATTTTCATTGCAGGATGAGCTTTGTCAGTAATTGAGATGGAACACTTAATACGTATGTATATGCATATATATGTATCTCTCCCTCCCCCTCTCTGTCTCTCTCTGATATACACATATATATGTATCCCTCTCTATATATATATTTCTCTATCTATCTATCTATCTATCTATACATATACATATTTATCTCTTTCCCTCTATCTCTTTATAGAATTGGATATAACAATGTTATTAAAATAGTATTTAATAAATGGTAGTATTGATGAATTTGCCTATTGCTTATTGCATACAGTGCATAGTCACTGTTCACTACTTACAAAAATTTCAGTACTGTATCTTGTCCAGATTTTGGAGAATTTAGTGACACTGAAGGTATGGACTCTGCAACAGACTGCCTGAACAGTATAAGTAATATTACTTTGAGTGACTTAAGTACATCTCTGTGTAGGTTTCCTTTGTCATAAAATAAGGAGCTTGTATTTAAAACTGTGGAAAGCTTCTTTTTAAAACGTGTTTAGTACAGGGTCTACAGAGTCTCACTAGGTACTAGAGATCATCCTGCTTTCAGCCTCCCAAGCACTGTAATTTCAGGTGCCCACCAGCAGGCCCAGCCTCAATCTCAGTCTCAAAACACCCTGGGATGTCCAATTTAATGCTTAAGTAATTTCTCTTTTCACATAACCTTTCTTCCATCACTTTAACATCATCTGGAGGAATTCATTCAGAACGGTATTCTAGGCATTTAAGTGATAACATATATTGTGTTTCAGAAGCTGAAGATTTCTAAGGAAAAGGAAAAGTCCATTCACCATATGCCTGTTTCATACTTTCACGTACCTCCAACTATGACTAAGAACTTGAGACAAGGTAAAAGAAGAGGCTGTCAGCTTACATCTTGAAGGGAGTAGCTTCTGATTTCCATGCTGAGAAATTTTACTAAGCCTTTCTCTACCTCCTTAGCACACTTATTTTTCTGCTCTTACTCCCTAGAAAGAATATATTTTCACCCACTACTGTTGTCACCATCACCTACAGGAAAAGCTATTTTCAGGTCAACAGTGAGTGAGCAAATTTCCTTGGATGTGAGATTCATAACCTAGACACACCTATCTATATGACTATATATACATATATATCCATATATGTATTATATGCATTTATATATATATATGAATATATATAACTTATATAACTTTATTAGTAATAAA
The DNA here is from genome assembly GCA_004027025.1 of Myocastor coypus. NCBI lineage: Eukaryota > Metazoa > Chordata > Mammalia > Rodentia > Myocastoridae > Myocastor > Myocastor coypus. The sequence continues at coordinate 2,886 of PVJA010005133.1, read as the reverse complement.
TCATTGCTTAAGATTTCTTGTAAGTCTACTTTAGTCCTGAAGTTGCTGAGAAAGTTGGTGCAGAAGAGATGGCACTTCTAAATTCTGATCTGAAGTATAACATCTCAACAGGAAACCAAAAATTTCTGGTTCACATAATCATTATAATTAGTTCTTCTCAAACTTGTGGGGCTGCGTTAAGAGCACACCCTAAACTAGGGCTGCCTTTGACAGTACTTCTGTAGTAGAAAAACAACAGGCAGTCAATCCTCTGTGGATAATGCCACAGTGACCCTATACGCAAACTTGTTAAACATTATTTATTAGGCATTGTAATTTTAAAACTCCCAGATAATAGACATTGAAGAATTAACAGTAAAAGGATTGAACTAATTTTTTTGTGTGTCCCTAACCTGAGTAGTGTTTAGTAACAAAGGTATTATATTAGCCTGCAAGGAGTTAAGGGACCTGAAACACATGTAATCAGAGTCAGGATTTAAACATGTGTTTGATTCCACGTGCTGTTTCCATTGATGATATATACTTGACTCTTGAGACCTTGAAGAGCTTTCACCCTACTTGGGCAGATAAAATTTATAGTTTTATACACATGTGCAATTTTGCAGCAACTCTCACTCTCAGAAAAAAAAAAATTAAAAAAGATAAAAGACGAAAGGATGATAATTTCAAAGTCAATCAAAAAATTCAAATTTTAGAGCAAAAACTATAACATTTAGAACCTGACAGGGATTATATGAGCAAAATAAGAAGTATCACATATATCAAAATACACACACCCGTACACACACACACACGTACGCATGCACACACTCCTTCCCAGTAGACATTCCCTAACTTCAGTAGTCAGCTGGCTGAATTGTACCCATTATCTGCATAAATATATAATGTCCCAAGTGTGCAATTATGTTAGCCCACAGTGAAGAATGACTTAGTTTTAAAAATCCATGGGCTGGGAACCTGGCCTATACAGAAATATTTGCATTTGAAAGGATAGAGACACTTCACAGAATCTGTCCATAGCTCAACGTGGCTTATTAGCATGTATTTCATAGTAAAGAAAGAAGCCTGGTGCCTGAGAATTTTGCCTTTCTCCGCAGCGAGAGAGAACCAATGTTGCCACCTCATCCCGAAGAGCCTGGGCTGCTTGGCTTGCTGCCCATTCCTCCCATGCAGGACATTGTCTCCATCTTAGAATATCAAAGACCATATCCAAAACACAAAATGGGCTGTCCATTTACTGCTTAATTCACATAGCTAAATATAAATGTTTATTGTATCATCACAATTGCATTATCATCCTTAAAAATCTTCCATGATCTGTTTTTCTTGTTGTTGTTGTTGTTGTTGTTTAAGTTCCTGACTAGACATAAAACATTTGTGTATTTTCTTAGGAAGTCAATCCAACTAAAATTGCAAACTTTGGAAGTGCAATTCATTGCTATATATAGAAGAGCGATGAACTATGTAATGTTTCGTTTGATTATTACGTGTTTATGCAATCTTGTTAATATTTTAATGAAGTATTTGCTGTCTCTCTTTGCTTACTAAGCTCTATTAAGCAAAACCAAACAGTTTGTTCAGGCATTAACTTACTGATTGTGCTTTAAAGTGATGCAAATAATGTTAGGAGGATAGGAGTTCTAAGTGCGTGAAAATTAATTAAGGCTGTAAGGTAATCTGTGATAAATATGCTTATTTCAAAAGTGGCAGTTAAGGGAGGTAAGTAACTGACAAACAGATTAAATTAATCTTAAGGTGGAATATGATATATATATATATATATATACATATATATATATATATATATATATATATATATATATATACATTACATGGGATTTAAACCAGCCTACAAAGTATAAACAGTCATTGAAAATGAGATTTGCAAAGAAAAGCAGCACATACAGTTTCCATGTCCCAAACAAGAGACCATGCCTTGGGCTACAAGAGAGACTTCAAGTCTTTACCAAGAGAAACAAAGCTTATTAAATAAAGTTTGACATCAAAAAGTTTTAAAAAAAAATCGAAGTTGGCTTCTTTCTTGGTTTCTGGAGTTCACTGTGCTATCTCATTCACGTGTGTGGGTAAAAAATTACTCAGTTCTAGCCGGGCGTGGTGGCTCACACCTGTAATCCCAGCACTCAGGAGGCTGAGGCAGGAGGATCGGTGCAAGTTCGAGACCAGCCTGGGCTACAAAAGTGAGCTCAAGGCCAGCCTCAACTGCATAGCGAGACCCTGTCTCAAAAAGACAAAAAAAAAAAAAAAAAAAAAAAAAAAAAAAAAAAAAAAAAAAAAAAAAAAATTACTCAGTTCTGGTGACACTGATAGGCATCAGTTAGCCAAGGAAGTACAGAGGTCTTTACAAAGATAGAATTCAAGCAAAGGTGCCAGTACTGCTATGGAAATCTTACCATATAAATGACTCAACTAGAATTGCTTTTAGGTAAATAATTGGGAGCCTATAAAACTGATATCGTACTGGTTTTATGGAATCATTAGACATTTGGACCTTTCTTATGAATATTCTGTTGTGTTGTTTAGGTATTCTGCAAAATATTGAGGAGCTAAATACAAGTAGAACACAGTACAACTTTCTAAGAGCTTTAAATTCCAATAGGAGATGAAAGATTATGTACATGAATGATAGATTGATGAATACAAATTCAATGAGCAGCTTAAAAGATCGGAAGGGAGTATTGATAAGAGTAGGTGCTTTATTCTACCAGGCACACTAAGCTCTTGTACAGAATCTTAAAGGGTACATTAATTTGTATGAGGAATTCTCATTCCCCAATCTATTCTGATTATTTCCTAACATTCCTGGTTTGTGCTATTGTACACACTATCTGGACCAACTACCATGGATCATCTTATAATTTCATAGTG